>JAADYK010000781.1:0-14171 GCA_023338225.1 Halophytophthora batemanensis | reverse complement strand
TTGAACGTCGCGCGCAGCGTCACGTTCGCAACCACGTCATCCAGCGTGAGTTTGAGCAGCGGGGAGGTCTTGGCGCGCTCCTCCCATTGTGCTCTAGGAGTGTCGTCAGCTGCTCAGCTAGAGACGGCACCACGACCGCTTAGCCCATGGCGCCGTACTCTACTATCCGTCAAGCGCGCTAGAATCGAGAAGTTGTTTCTCATTATAGGAGTCTCTGGCTGGTGAGTCCCAAAGCTTTAGCAGATAAAGCGCGTAAAGCACAAAGGCACAGGGGTAGAGTACAAAAGCAGGGTGCCGTGCTGTTGAACAGCATGCTTTTGCCGTGTTTTTGCCATCACTGGTGCATGCGTACAGTGCGCGTGGATGATATACCGCCACCGAGTTTCTTTTACTAGGTAAACCGCGTTGCTTTCGCACGCTCTTATGGTCAACGGATCTATTCATTACTGTGTACGTGCTGCTGCAATGAGCGCCTTCAGGTCGTTGGTGGGTGGTCTACAGAGATGCCAAGAGAGAAGGCTCTCACGAGCGAGGAGAAGGCAGCAATCACGGCCCTCCAAAGTCATGGATTGAGCGAGCGAGCGAGCGATAGCTGCGAGTGTAGGACGCTCTAGAGACGTCGTACATTCGTTCCTCGCCGACCCGGACGGCTACGGCGCCACTAAACGGCCTGGAAGGGCCAAGACGCTGTCGGATGCAGCCGAGCGTCGGTTGTACCGCGAGGCTTCCAAGGGGAAGCTAAGCGCAAAAAAGCTCAAAGACCAGCTGGAACTACCCCTTAGTGTTCGTCGAATCCAAGAGATACTCCAGGCGCAGCCACACCTCACGTACGTGAAGAGGAAGCCGTCCCCCGTGCTGATCAAGAAGCACAAGGAGAAGCGGTTAGAGTGGGCTGGTGCCAAGGTGACCTGGGACGCAACCAAGTGGGGCAAGGTGGTCTTTTCCGACGAGAAGAAGTTCAATTTGGATGGACCGGATGGTCTACAATACCATTGGCATGATCTGAGGCGGGAGGAGCAGATCTTCTCGAAGCGCCAGAGTGGGGGTGGTAGCGTCATGGTGTGAGGCGCGTTTTGCGCCCACGGCACGAGTGATCTGGTCATTCTCGAGGGCATCCAAGACGCTGAGAAGTACATCTACACGTTGTCTGAGCATTTGCTGCCGTTTATCGACCGCGTGTACGGCCGAGACTGCATTTTCCAGCAAGATGGCGCGCCGGTTCATACGGCGGGCGTCGTGAAAAAGTACTTCCAAGAGCATTCTGTGGAGGTTTTGGACTGGCCCTCGAAGTCGCCAAACTCAAACCCCATCGAGAACCTGTGGGGCGTCCTCGCCCGTGCCGTTTACGCCGACGGCAAGCAGTTTGAGACTCGAGAGGCGCTCATCAAGGCCATCCTCGAGTGCTGGGCTTCCATCAGCCCACAGCTGATCAGCAAATTGCTCCAGTCGATGCCAAAGAGGCGTATTGCGGTCCTTGAGCTTCATGGAGGCAAAACCAAGTACTAAGAGGTGGCTAGCGAGCACAAGGAGCGCTGAAACGGCATGGGCGGTTTACTTCCCGCGCATTCTCCAAGTATACCTTGTGACATATTCGTCTGCAGCTCGGCGACCACTTCTCCAAACGAGCTCGTTCGACCTGCATTCGACTGCTTTCAACGCGCTTTCCCATTGATCAAAACCGCTCTTTCCGATGCTTCGCATTGGCTAAAATACTGCAAAAATCTGGGTGGCGGGATATCATCCGCGCGCGTATCCGGAGTGCTTGTCCTTCCAGCCTTCTCTGGCGCGTGTTTTTCTAGATTTATGTGGCACACACACAGGGAACTGGCTGGAAATTACGGCCAAGTTGGGCCCAAGCCGAGCCTGAGTGTGCGAAGGTGACGGGGGGAAGCGAAGGAGGAAGTTACGGGGAGAAGGAAGGCCGCGCAGAGGCAGAGGGAGCAGCGGCAGCAGCGGCGGTGCACGACACAGCAGCGGAGGAGCGACACCAGGTGCACGCGCAGACGCTCGCAGGGTGCGAGGGGCGCAGCGCAGCGCGGGGTTCGCGGGCCGAAAAGCAGCAGCGAGAGCAGCATGAATCCCGACCTCATGACGGTGCTCAGCATGCGCCAGAAAGAGATGTCGTACCATCAGCTGGCGCGAAGCGCGTCGGCCTCCTTCTTTGAGGCGGCGGCGGCGGCGACAGCAGCGACGGCCGCGCCGCTCATGACGCCGCCGCTGGTGCCGCAGTCGCCCGTTCCCACGGGCTTCGGCGTGCCGGGTATGCCGCGCGGCTGCATCTCGCCCGACTCGGTGCAGCAGCTGCCGTACAGTCTGAGCCTGCAGACACCGGTGTCCGCCTCGTACGAGCAGTTCGGCTTTGTGTGGCACTGGGTCATGGAAACGGCCACGCACTTCGCGCTGCAGCGCCAGACGGCGCACTTTGCCAACCAGTACGCGCAGGTGCTGCTGCGTCGTCGGGCTGCCCAGCGCGAGCAGAACGCCTATGCCCTGCGCAGCTACGAGGACGTGTTCGCCGTCCAGCGCGAGCTGCGCGTGCTGGGGCTGGGCTGCGTCTTCATGGCCGCCAAGATCGAGGAGGTGCATCCGCCCAAGGCGGCGGAGCTGGCCGCCTTCATCTCGGAGCGCGGCGGCGTGCAGCTGGCGGCTGATGACCTCTCGCGGCTGGAGGTGGAGTATGTCGCGGTACGTCTCTTGACTTGACTTTGATTGGCAGGCATTGACAGGCTTGACACGTGGGGATCAGATGGCATCCGACAGCTGCTGACAAGGTCACAATCTATCTGTGTGTGTGTGTGTCATTTCACAGGAGTTGCAGTGGAACCTGCACCCGACGACGCCGTACTCGTGGCTGCTGTTCATGGTGGCGGGCGGCTCGGCCGACCAGAGACCTCTGGACACCATGGGGGACTTTGTCAACCCGGCACGCAACCCGTCGGGCACGAAGGAGCTGTTCGTGAACGCCATCCGCCTCGTGGACATTGGCTTGCTGGACTACCAGGCCATCGAGTACTGGCCGAGTGTGCTGGCCGGTGCGGCTTTGTTGCTGGTGGACCCGCAGCTGGACTTTCTGTTCGTGGCCCAGTTCCTGCAGCTGGACCCGAATGTGCTCTGGGAGTGCAAGACGTGGCTGTACACGCTGGCTTACAGCGTCTGCGAGCTGGAGGCCACGGCTACACAGTCTAAGGAGCGCTGGGCGAAGGTTCCTGCTGAGGAGCTGCTGTTCATCCAGTCGCCCGTGGTGGTACCCAGCCATTTGGCCTGTGGTCTGCTGCGGGCGGACGTGGCGACGGAGCTGTATCCGGGGACTCCTCTGGGGAAGGCCAGCACTCTGGATGCCTGTCCATCGCCGTGCTCGCCCAGCGACAACTTCGCCATGACGTCGTCGTGCATGTGCAAGGGCGACTTCCACACGTGCGGAGGAAGCACGCCAGGCCCACACGTTTACCACTTCAAGTACGGCTGGCAGGGTATCGACACGGGGCTCTTAGCCCCCATCGACCCCAGCCACCAGCAACTCCAGCGCATGCAGCAGTACCCATAAGCAGCTTTGCTGTCCGAGGGGAAAGAAGAAGAAGCAGGGGGGGGAAGGAACGAGGCTCGGGGGCCACATAGCCCAACAAGACAAGACAAGACAAGACAAGTGCGAGGGGAGGCGAGGGACCAGCAGGGGCGTCCTCGCCGCGCTCGCGGCACATTTGCCCTCAATCCGCTGAGATGGAAGACAAGACAAAACAAAAATCGAAACAGACACAGGCAGCAGACCTCGCACGGGGCCGGCCCACCAACAGCACTCACTCGGGCGAAGGCACTAGCCACCGCTTGTCGACGGCGAGTGTCGAGCTCAAGTGAGGCGAACATCAGAGCTGCAAGAAGAGACAAGTAGGCAGGGAGCACCGCTGGGGGTGCGGAAGACTTGTTTCAAATGCAGTGCTTTTTTTCCTTGGACGTCGGCTGCATTGGATCGTGGTATTACCTCTGAGTCTTGATACATGGAGCTCTGCGCGTCTTCACTGTGGACGCTAGCTGGTGACGCATGTCCACTAGGAGGCGTTGATGGCAGGCTGGAAGGCAGGAGGCACTTGCAGCTTCATGCGCTTCCTCGACCAGAAGCCAGTTGGAGTCTTCTTGGCTGAGACGGCCACGGGCGCCAGCACGCCGGTCCAGGCAGCAGCGTTCAGCTTCATCTGCGCGCGGCGAGCACGTTCCGCCTCCTCCTCTGCAGCGCGCTTCTCCCGCCCCTCGCGAAGACGCACGGCTTCCGCCATCTCCTGCTTCTGTAGCTTACGTCGACTGCGCAGTTCAGCCTCTCGTAGGGCGTCGTCTGTAGCTGCAACAGCCGTGCGTCGTCGTTTCTCAGAACGGGCGATCTCCTCTTCGCGCCGTGCGCGCTTCCGTCGCTTCTCCTCGGCCTTGCGCTCCGACTTGTTCATACGCTCCATGTTCGGGCGGTTGGGCATGAGTTGCAACTTTACGCGCGTCGCTGTCGAATCCAAAGCTGGGGCGTCCTCGCGTGTTGCACTGGCACCTGTGGCGATCGTGCCAGCAACTGAAGTAGCAGCCCCACCAGCAGGAACCGGTGTCGCAGGGGTTGTTTTCGCTGGAGCAGCAGCAGCGGCGATAGTTGTCGCCTTGACTGCAGTCGCAGATACACTAGTAGTGTTGGCCATCGTAGCGGCAGGGGCCTGCGTGATGACAACGCCAGAGACAGAAGAAGCACTCGTAGTGCTCGAGCGATGCTTGTTCGACTTGTGGTGGTGATGGTGCCGATGACCAGAGCCATCCTCTGCCGTCTTGTGATGGCGGTGCTTGTGCACCTTCTCGCCACTGACGCTCTGCTTCTCACTCTTCTTGCGCTTCGACTCGCCCAGCCGCTCCTTGCGCAACAGCTCCCGACGGCGAACTTTTTCCGTCACCTCCAATGTCACGTCGCCCCATAGTTCGTTTACCACGGCCAGCATGTGGACTGCGGCAGCATACACATTCCAGCCCTCACGGTCCTTGTCTGCACGGTTGTAAAGCATCGCGTTCTCCAACGTCAAACGGACATCCCGGATGAACTCTCCGTGCACCTTGTACTCGAACGCATTGAGCTTCTCACTGATGGTCGAGAAATCCATGGGCGTCTTGATAATCTCAAAGTACTCGGCCGAGAGTGTCGGGAAGAGCACACGCACAGGCTTGCGGAAGGGCCAGCAGTTCTTGTCGTATTTCTGGCTATTCAGCACACGAAGCAACTTGTGGCACTCCCTGGCCTTGAGCTCCACGGGGACGTTGTTCACGAACTCCGCTCGCTCGCGCCGCAGCTGATCACGTTTCGCGCGACCTGCCTCTGCACCTCCCTCCGCAGTCGAGAACAACTGCAGCTCCGCACACAGCGAGTCAAAATACCACAGTAGGTGCATCGACATATCACGCACTTGTGCCGACGCCGGATCATCCGCGCAGTTGAACTTGACAGCGTTCTGGAAAATGAGTCGCCCTTTACGCAGAAACTCCGACTGGGTCAAAGAGTGCGCGTGAAGCTGCTCGCGCAGTGTGCGCAGATCCATGGGTTCCGAAATTAGGCGCGAGTACTCCGTCATGAGCTGCGGGAACACCTCAACGAGCGGGTGGTCAAAGTGAAGCTTCGACACCTGCTCGATCTTGCCCAAGCGGTTCAGCACGCGCTCGCAGGCCGCCTCCCAGGAGCTCAGGTCCGACTTCTTGTGCTTCTTGCTCTTCTTGTTACTGGAAGCACTGCCCGACAGCTGCGGTTCCACCAACCCCCGCTTGGAACCCACAGTACTTCGGGCAGATGTCGCCATGGTAGTGATCGGCGGCTGCGAGCTAGCTGGCGAAGCAACAGACGAAGGTGGGGGCGGCACTGGAGCTGAAGCAACGGCAGGAAGAGGCAGTGTGGACTGAGTAGGTGTCGAGGAAGCTAGCATGGCTTCGGATGTCGCCGACGAACTCGAGACAGCTGAAGCCGATGCAACCCCCTGTGTGAAATCAAATAGCAATGGATCATGACAGCAATGAGAGTCAGAGAAAGGTGTTCTCCCCTGCTTGGTATAATCTCCACGCAAGCACTCGGGTCTCCATTGCGTACCTGGATACTGGAACTCGGGAGACTAGCACGCTCCTTCCTGTCCTTCTTCTCACGCTTCTTGTCCTTCTTCTTTTTCTTGTCCTTCTTCTTGTCCTTCTTCTTCTCGCGCTTTTCCTTCTTCTCCTTTCGCAGCTTCTTCAGCTCCTCCGGGTCAGTCACAGCCAAGCTGGAGGTCGCACTGGGTGCGACACCGTTGCTCACAGCAGATGAAGAAGCCTGGGCAGGCAAAGCACCAAGCGCCGCCTTCGCTTTCACACCCAAAGTCGGCTTCGCTGCGTGCTCACTCACTGTCTGCTCTACCTCCCTTCGCGCTTCACGAACAGCAGAGGGAGCAGGCGGTACCGGCGCAGAAGGAACTTCGGCCAGCACCTGCTTTGTCGAAACTTCGGCTGACAGCTTCTTCGACTTCTTGTGCAGGGACGAAGTCGTCGACGAATGAGCAGCGCGCGGTGGCTTCGTCTCTCCAGCTTGCTGCAGCGCTGCTGACGGCTGTGGTGCTGCCACAAGAAGCGACTTTGAACCTCCAACTGCAGAGTTGCCTGGCTCCTTCAGTGGTGTAATCTTCGAGCCGTCTAGACCACCCAGCTTCTCATTGCATAGTTCCACGAAGTAGTTGCGCAAATTGGTCGCCATGGCTCGGATGTCCGCTCCCTCCACTGGGTCGCTGTTGTACTTGTGGCAATTGGAGAAGATCAGGTGGACATCTGCGCTGAACTCGCTCACGCTCCCATAGCGATCCCCCTTCAGCTTTCGCTCGATCGTAGCGAAGTCCATCGGTTCCGACACGATCTTCAGGTAGTCCGGGTACTTTGTCGTATCCACGGCAGTCAGGAACGGCCCCGCCGTTTTGATCTCAATTCCGCGGAACCCCTTCATCTTGTGCGCCCGCAACTGCTTCAGGATGCCGGCACAGATCTCCTTCTGCTTTCCAAGCCCACCTCCACTCAAGCCTAGCTCGCGAGACGAAGGTTTTGACGATCTCTTCTTGCTCTTTTCGCGCTCGCTGCTGGCTGTGCTGGACGTGACGGTGGACGATGCTTGTCCAGAGGACGACGACTTGGACGATCCTGACTTGGACGATGATCGGTGCTTCTCCTTTGATGCCAATCTATCGCTTCCTCCTGAGCTTCCAAACACCTTTGCACTCTGTGTCTGCAGTACACGCTGCAGCATGTCTGCGGAGTCGCAATAGGCCTGTCCTTGTGGATCTGTCTTCCAGTACCGGATACAGTTATCGAACACCAACTTCATGTCTGCCAGGAACTCGGAGACGTGCTTGTACTCGCCGAGATGTAGCTTGGAGGAGACTGTGCCAATGTCCATGGGTGTCTTGACCTTCTTGTAGTATCCATACGGAATCTGCTCAGGCGAATCGTAGTAGGACTCGATGGGGTACTTGAACCACTGTGCAGTCTCCTGTCCATCCGTGCGGTGCGCAAGGATCTCGTGGAGGATCTGGTGACACTTCCATCGTTCCGGAATGCCAGGCCATTTGCCGCCAATCTTGGCAAATTGGCTCTCGAAGAGCTTCATGAGCGTCACAGCGTGACTGCGCATCACTTTGCTCAGGATCACGTCGCTGTTGTACACCAAACAGTTCGAGAAGATCAATCGCATGTCGTATGCGAACGCATCCATTGTGGGGTAGCTCCCACTGCGCAGTTTCTTCTGAACGCCGTACAAATGCATACGGTGCGGCACCTTCACGCGGTAGTCCGGGAAGTGACTGAGGTCAACCGGCTGCAGGAATGGAGCGGCGGGGCTGATGTTCCCCTCCTTGTACTTGATAAGTCTCATCAGCAGCGCCAGACACGCCGACACCATCTCGTCCGTCATTTTAGCGCCAGTGCTGTGACGCACCGTCGAATCCTCCGACTTGGTCGTGGCGTGGCTGCTGCCGTGGGTCGAAAAAGACGAAGCGTGGCTGTCTTTGGAGCTGAATCCCGTCGGCGCGTGCTCCACGACCGCTGAGGGGGCTACAGCTTCTCCACTCACGACTGAAGGGAGGGCACTGCTGGCGCGCTCGCTACTGCTCCGGTGGGACTTCTTCTTGCTGTCACCGCTACTTGAGGATGAGTGTTTGTGCTCTTTGTCCTTGTCCTTGCTCTTCTTCTTGGACTTTTTGGACTTTTTCTCTTTCTTGGAGTGCTTCTTGTGCTTGCTGCCTTCTTCTCCGTCCTCGTGGTGGTGGCGGCTACTACTGCTGCTGCTGTGATGGCTGTGGTGGCTGTGATGGCGGTGAGAGGACGAAGACGACGCTCCTCCCTCTCCGTTCCCCTCGCCCGCCACCCCGGAGCCCTGGCTGCTTCCCTCTGCCTTGTGTTTGTCCTCCTTGTGCGCCTTGGTAGCCGCGTCGTCCGCCTTGAAGACGTTCTCGATGGACTTCGCGTAGGCCGTCTCGAACACGCGCAGCAAGTGCTGCGCCGCCGCGTAAACGGAGCCCTTGACATCCTGGTCCTCCTTGTTATACAGCAGTGCGTTGTGGAACACGAGCCGCACGTCGCGCGCGAACTTTTCGTGCGTCTTGAAGCGGCAGCGCGAGGGCTTGGCGCCCAGGTTCTTCTTCACAGTGCCCAGGTCCATGGGCTTCTTGATGACCTTGTCGTAGCCCGGGATGGTCACGGGCGTCATGAACACCCAGGACCAGCTCTCCTGCACGCGCGGGTTGGTGAGAAGCTCCAGCAGCCGCACGCACTCGGCGTGGGCCACGTCCGAGATCATCCTGCGCTCCCGCCTTCCTTCCTCCCAGCTCCACACTTGGGCTTCCCGCCTCAAATCCGCATTTAGTAGCGAGTGCGTCGTCGGGCTGGAGAAGGGGAAAACGCGGCGCCTCCCAGAAATATGCCATTCGAGAGGCTTGTATGCTTTAAGGGAGGCTCGTATGCCTTAAGGGAGGCTCCGGGGCGCCATTGGCCAAAGCCTTTGGCTGCCGTTGGAGCCCAAAGCGAAAAGGTCCCAAGCGACCCGAAGCAAGGAAGGCCAAGGCAAGAAGCGCCTGCAGCGGCGGCGGGGAGACCCTAGGGACAGAGAGGGAGGATGGCATCTGCGGGCGGCGAGCGCCTGTCCAGCAGCGACTTCAAACGCAAGCGCGACATCGAGGAGGCGCGCAAGAACGGCACGCTGCCGCCCGAGCAGGATGCGGACGGCAACCTCATCAACCCGCACAACCCCGAGTACATTAGCAAGCGGCCGTGGTATCTGGGCGACTCGGGGCCATCGCTTAAGCACCAGACGCTGCAGAACCAGTCCCATCTATTGTCGATACACGAGGCTGACGAGCTTTATCTGCGCGGCAAGAAGGCCACGCGCGCAGCCGCGTCGACGGGCAGGCAGACCAAGTGGCGTAAGGGTGCCTGCAAGAACTGCGGTGCCATGAACCACAAGACAGTCGAGTGCGTGGAGAGACCGCGTAAGGTAGGCGCCTGGAAGACCAACAAGGATCTGCGCAGCGACGACGCGTTGGTGGACGTGCGCTCGCAAAAGTTTGGCAAGCTGGCCTTCGACGCCAAGCGCGACCAGTGGCTAGGCTACGACCCCAAGGAGCACGCCAAGACCATCGCGCGCTACGAGAAAGTGGATGCAGCGCGCAAGAAAAAACGCACGGAAGAGATCAATAAGAAGATCCAGCGCTCGGCCGACAAGAAAAAGGAGAAGAAGGCGCGTGCCAAGGCCAAGGGTAAGAGCAAGGGCGGCGCCAACGGCGAAAGCGAGAGCGGCACTGATGGCACTGATGGGGGAAAGAATGCTGGTTCGGCTTCCGACTTGGATTCGGACTCGGACTCGGACTATGACTCAGATATGGAGTCGGAGGACGAAGAGTTCCGCGATCGCGACGAAGGCCCGATGTTCACAGAGCGTGTGGCGCGTCAGGGCGGTGTGGGCGGCGCGCAGATGAAGACCACAGTGCGTAATCTGCGCATCCGGGAGGATACAGCCAAGTATCTGCGCAATCTGAATCCGAACTCGGCCTACTACGACCCCAAGACGCGCTCCATGCGCGACAATCCCAACCCGGAGCTGAACCCTGAAGACACGACGTTCACGGGCGACAACATTGCGCGGTACACGGGTGACGCGCAGAAGCTGGCGTCGGCACAGCTCTTTGCCTGGGAGGCCTACGATAAGGGCACAGACATCCACCCACTGGCTAATCCGTCTCAAGCCGAGTTTCTGAAGAAGCAGTACGAGGAGCGTAAGGCTGCGCTGGAGAAGGAGAAGAGCCGTAAGATTCTGGACAAGTACGGCGGCCAGGAGCACCTGGAGGCACCGCCCAAGGAACTTCTATTGGCTCAGAGCGAGCATTACGTGGAATATTCCCGCGATGGTCGCGTTGTCAAAGGTCTGGAGCGCGCGTCGGTGCGATCCAAGTATGTGGAGGACGTGTTCGAGAACAACCACACGAGCATCTGGGGCTCCTGGTTCGATCGCGGCGAAATGTCGTGGGGTTACGCGTGTTGTCACTCCAAGGTGCGCAAGTCCTACTGCACTGGCGACGAGGGCAAGCAGGCACTTGAGTCTGCTAAGATGCCCAACTCAGAGCGTGCGATGCTCAAACCACCTGAGAAGAGTGAGGCCGGGAAAACGGACGGCTCGGCTGTAGAAGCGGCTGGTGGTGTGATCACGAAGCGCAGTGAGATGTACGGTGAGAACATCGCGCCGGAACTGGACGAGAAGAAGCTGAAGAAAGCCATGAAGAAGGCGGTCAAGGAGAAAAAGCGGAAGACGGAGACGGACGACAAGAAGCGCAAGTACAACTCCATGGGCAGCTATGAGGTGAATGCCGAGGAGATGGAAGCTTACAAGCTTCTCAAGACGCGTGGTGACGATCCCATGGCCAAGGTTCTGGGCAACGACGACGTGCTGCTCGAGGAAGAAGACAAGAAGAAAGAGAAGAAGCGTCGCTAAGCGTCACGTTTAAAATGAGAGGAAAAAAGACCGTGTTTCTGTGCATTTCAGCTCATGCAGTACGAAAGGAGATAGCATGGGGGCCACCTTGGGCTGCGTCCGGATGGAAGAAAGCAGCTAGACTCATGTGGCCTTTCAAGGGAAAAGCTGGTCCAGGATCTGGATGGTCTCTTCCGGGTTCTTGACCGCGTGGCCGATGGTGCGCTCGTCCGTGTAGATCTCATAGTCATTGCCACCCTCGTACGCCTTGTCGCCAAAGAAGTGGATCTCGTCGTAGTCCTTCGGGTCCAGGAAGCGCAGACAGAAGGTCTTGTCCCAGCCCTGCACAGCACCAGCATCAGTCGCACGAAGCAAGCAATAGGCAGCCAATGAGTCCCCAGCACGCTCTGGACCCCCTCGCAAAGCAGGCCTGACCGCATCTGCATAAAGTTCGACTCGATTCGTACCGCTGGGAACACATCGAAGGAAATCTAAAGATCACACAGACACAAGAGAAAAGAAGCAACTGTTAGTGTCTCTGTGTCAAAGTGTCAAAGTGTCAGTCGACTGCCAAGCCAAAGCAGTCTGCGTACCTGTCCGCCAATGGAAAAGGTGAGGTTGTAGTCAGCAAACTCCTGACGCAGCTTCTCCACGAAGGTCTTGCGGATGTTGTGGATGTGGTCGTACTTCTCGAACTCGTCGCGCTCCTCCTGCGAGCAGTTGCGCCCAATGGGCGACACGTTGATCATGCCCATGCGGAATTCCACGAACGTCCCGCTGCAGCGTCGACAGCCAACACAAGACCATCGTCTCGATTAGCCAGTACTCGGTAGCCAACATTTCGCGTGTAAGCCCAGAGCAGTACAATACTCACCGCTTGACGGGGATGTCCAGGTCGGCGATGTAGTGCAGCACGAAGTTCACGAGACGGTTGATCTGCTCGTTCGAGAACTGGTCCTTCAAGCTCTGTGGGGCATCAGCGAAAGAGTTGTAAGCATACGTGGTCTGTCGTCACTCAGAGTGACGCAGCGTGCAAGACTTTAGGCTCGTCACTTACTGTCTCGCCCACTTTCTTGCCCTCGTGGTAGGCCACCAGGCCGTTCTCCGAGAAACTGTAGTCAAAGTCGTCGATGACTACAGCAGTAATAGAGACAGAGACAAAGACAGAGACAAAGGCAGCAGCAACAGGAGAAAACGCACCCAGGAAAACACGTTAGCTGAGCTCGCTTAGCCCCTCGGGGACGCAAACCTCACGCAGACAAATGGCAGACTCGCTCACCCGTCTCGCCCAGCTGCTCCTTCTGCTTGACGAGGTCGGAACCGCCCACAACGCCAATAGTAATCTGGTCGCGTAGCTTCTTGATACGCTCCAGCATCACAGGCGTCACCGTCTACAGCCGCAGCCATAGCCACAACCAGCACAGCCAACACAGCCAAGCGCCACGTCAGCACCTCCTTCCTCGCAGGTCGCTTTCAACTGCCGCAGTTGCCGCCGCCACGCCTACCTTTCTGGCCACCGTGAGCGTGCCGTCCACATCGAAAAGCGCAATCACGCGAGGGTTCTTGGGTGCCATTCTTGTTGCTTCGGGTCGCGTCGAGTCCAGGCGAGTTGGAGCTGGGAGCTTGGTGGCGGAGGGGGCGATTGCAAATGAGCACAGGATCGACCACCGCCTTTTCGTGACGTGGCGGTGTGTGGCCCACATCAAATATTACATTTGTGAGATTATCAACATGGTTTTGCCAGATCGGAGTCCAACCACTTCGAAAATCATTTTGCCAGAGTTGGAGCAGTGTTGGAAACCACCAAGCGTTTGCTTGCTTGCTGTTACTAACCATTCCAACGAAAAATGCCGACGACGTTTCTAACCGTTAGAATTCGTAGACAAAAGCGGAAAACACACAAGAACTGGGAAGTTCATACAAAAAGTGGAATCCAGCACGCATGTTATTAATAAGATCCTATTGCAACTAAATAGAATCAATCACCAGCACAAAGAAGTCCAAACACGAAAATAGAACTGTAGAACACTGAAATAGTGTGAAGTACAATTACATGAAGTCATAAGATCTACAAATCAAAACTCAACGTGAAACGTGACTTTAACCAATCATACAGGGCCAATCGTGCAACATGCATACCACGTCACTAACGAAGGTCTGCAGTAGAATGACTGGCAGTTCACCGTTTTGGGGAGCCAAACCAAGCGGAGCTACCCACACGCAAAAGCATCTCCAAGGACGCATCAGGGCTATTATGCCGCAATTGTGGGCTCGTCTTCGTACAGAATGCAGCAGCTCCGATGCGACAGCAGCGCTCACGGCGCTCAAATTCTACAAGCTACACAAGAGATAGCTGATAACTTGCTCTCTCTCTCTCTCTCTCCGACAAAGTCGACCACGTCATGCGATGTCGACTGCTCGTCTGCTCGTCATCGACGTGCAAGGGTATCACATTTGACGCCCAGTGTCCGCGGCGGAGCAAAACACTGACCTGCGAGCAAGCCAACGTTGTCTCCATTATGGAGCAAGATCTTCACTTTAGTGATGCCGTGTCGACACGAGCCAATCACCTGACTCCGAGCTCAAGCAATCCATCTAAGTGAAGGCCGCTGTGGCGTAGCAACTTCGGTCGGGTCTTGGGAATCGCTCTACCAAGGGAGGAGACCGGAGAGACTGACCAAGATCCCACCGAAGTCGCCGCCCCACCGAATACGACGGTGTCATCCGAAACAACTAGATGTGGATAGGGTCTGTATTCTGTACAGAATACGGGTATCAAAACATCGTAAATCCCGTATTCAGAAGTGGCTCAAGACTCATCAAGGATACACTGATCCAGAACGGGCGTGGAAGGAGTGAAGAGTCACCATCCTCTTTTGGGATCCAAAGATTCAGAGCCAAAAGTGCCCAACTTAGGTTAGTTTAGACGGGAAGTGCCTACCGAGTCTTATTTTGGGCTACCGAAGGGTAGTTACGTCCAACACGAAAAGTTGTCGGTAGCCTAAGGGTAGCCTTCATATATACTTGCATATTGTATTCAGCAGTAGGAATTAGGAAGAGAAGTCTAGGGAAACCATCCTAGCACCTCTTAAAAGAAAAACAGAGCGGAATTTTCTAAGCCCAGCACAAGTCGAAGCCACGCAGCACGCGCCGTCAAGGTAAGAACGTTGTGGGTTGGATTATGGCCGCCAGTCTC
>JAADYK010000780.1:0-14173 GCA_023338225.1 Halophytophthora batemanensis | reverse complement strand
GCACTGCCAAACTGCATGAAGAAGCGGCCAGAACCTGCGATCTCTCATCACTGCAAACCTCTATATCGAGGGGGCACCCAGACCTGTCAGACTTGCTAGAATTCTTCAGTTTGTCCGAAATGGGCAGCCCATTTCGGACAAACTGAAGAATTTCATCGAGGGCGAGCGGACGCCGATCTTTGCTGTGATTGGCAGAAAAGACGTAAACCCGTCGCTCTGATTGGCCCATTTCGGACTTCCTCAGTTTGACGACTGGGCGAGGCGCGCATCCCCCTTCGTCCTTTCTGCGTCTTCCGGGCGCCTTGCTCCGGAAATAAGTCGGCACGTACTGACTGGGCTCACGCCACACTATCCAGGTTGAAAAGTCAGGACACTTTGTCAAAGCGGGAGAGCCGCCGCAGACCAGAAGCGCACTGACGAAACACACTACAAATGCAAGGCACTCCCCGGACGTACTCGCCTGTCCTCCAAGTGCAAGGAGGAAGCGTGGTGCCGAGGCAAGGCTGACCGCTCTGCGAGGCTCGCGCGGCAAGTACGAACCGGTTCTCGCGTGGCAAGCGATATGTCTGGGCAACCCAAAGTTCGGACAGACGCCGTCGGTGCCCACGTGGGTTCAGTGATCCACACTCCTATACCAATGTATCTTTGAGCTACTTAGTTCAATGATATGGACAGGCTCGAAGGACTAAGAGTTGGCAGAAACACGAAAGCACAGCAGCAACGAAGACAGGTTGCCGCGTGGTAACAGTATAAAGAGGATCTGCGTGTCATATCACGTCAAAGAGGCTCCAAATTCAGACGGACGCCGTGACACTGGCGCATTGAGGAACAGGCGGCTTTGGGCGCATTCGGCCGGGAGAGCGCTTGCTTTGCGTCAGGCGACCATGATAAAGCTGGCGCATCGACTGCGCGGCCGCCGGGGGAGTCGGCGCCAAACGGTGGACGAGGTGGAGGTCTCGGCGTCGGCGTCGGCGTCGGCGGACGAGCGCTCCGGGTACCAACTGCCGAGCGTTGACAGCACCAGCGGGTGCGAGGAGACGCAGGCGTGCGTCGAGGGGGCGACGGAGCGTAAGGAGCTGCACCACCGCCGCCATCTGACGCGGAAACACCATGCCGCGCACGGTCAGACACATGCAGGCGAAGGCAATGGCGACGGGGGCGACGCTGCGAGGAGCGAGGGCGGCGTCGTATCGGACAAACTGTCTCGGGCTCCGAGCGGGAAGAGCGCCAAGACGCTCACGACCAGCAACGCCTGGAAGAAGAACCGTGGCATCAACAGCAAGACGAGCAGCAGCGTGTCGGCGTATACCTTTACCGCGTCGCCTGCGGTGCCGGCCATGGAGACAGGCTCGACGGACGATCACGAACAGCGACAGCAGGAACATGCGCGCGCAGACGTGCGTACAGCATCTACGCACGCTTCGGCAGTCAAGCAGGCGAGCCCAGTGCCTCACCAGCGTCTTCTCCCGCACGCGCACTCCAAGGAACTCTCACCAGGCAACAGCTTGCGCCTCCAAGGCATGAGTGAAGACCGCGCGGCCTGCATCTCCAGCTCGTCGAGCGAACGCAGTGTAGAGAGTGGTGGCAGCGCTGGAAGGAGGACGCGGTCGCGACACGGTGGCTCCGTATCTTCCTCTAGCGGGGGCGGCTCTGTGTCTAATGCCAAGCCGGAAGCGTCCGTAGAAGTGCTGCACAGTGGGTATCTCGTGGCCAAGCGTGGATTGCTTAAGGTGGCGGAGAAGCGCTATTACTTCGTGGCGCGCCGCCACGCGGAGCTCTATTGCTGTAAGGACAAGACATCCTTCAACCTGTGGCTGTCGTCCGGCCATCCGCTGGAAGGCGACGTCTTCTCCAAGGTGAACGGCCTCACCCCCGTGCTCGTCAGCACCGTTTTGCGTGCCGATAGCGCCACTGCCGTAGCCGAGAACGGCACCGGCGGCCCAGTTAGCAGCCACCCGGAGCGCAGCTTCTCGGTCGTCGCAGGCTCGTCGTCCAAGTGCACGACGCTGCGATTCACGGCCGAGAGCGCAGAGATGGCGGCGCTCTGGCTCGAAGCGCTGCATGAGGTGCAAGTTACCAAGCGCCATCATGCATCTCGCCGTGTGAACGGTAAGATAGCCTCTGCGTCCGAGATGAAGCTCTTGCTACCGCTCAACGAGCACAACGCACTCAGTGCGTCCAACTCAGCGGCCAGTGCCTCTGCTAGCGGCGAGTGCGACGAGGAGATCGACGCGCAGAGTGGAAGCAAAACGGTCAGTCTCGATGCCGACGGAAGCAACGAGATTGACGCGAGTTCAAGCGGAGACCCAAGTCGAGAAGCGGAGAAAAAGCACGTATCTGCTGGAAAGGTCCCGCGGGTATACACGGGTGGCCGGCTGCAAAACAAGCCTCGACCTGTGGAGGAAGACACGTCGACAGCCGTGTCCACGCCCACGTCGCACACCAATAGCTCTCCCACGTCGGCGTCGGCGTCAGCGTCTGCCACATCAGACCACGCGGAGTCAGCACCTCCTGCGTCCTCTGTTGCGATCCCGCCACCAGCAAGCTCGACACCGACGCACGGGCAGCCGAGACAATCATTTCCGCCTTCGCGGTCCCACCGCATGGACTCGGCGGCCTCGTGTTCGTCCACAGCATCTGGTCATTCACAGAGCGCTGCTGCCAATGTGGTGCTCTTTGTCCCCGCAGCAGGGTCCACACTCACGGTATCCGAGTCCAAGATGACGAGAGCGCAACAGGAGCTGGACGCGTTGGTCGCCAAGGGCGCCAAGCTGCCGAGTCGGGTGAAGGAACCTGACGGGGATGAGGCTATTCAGTGGCGGTATGGAGCGCCACAGTACGTGCTCACGGATTTGGCGTACGTGCGAGGACGCCAGCGCGAACCCGATACTACGCCGCTGGCCTCGTATGTGGAGGAGTGCTGTCAGACGTTCATCATGGAGGCCACACACAAGGCACGGTATGACCAGTGGCACAGCGTCTGCCACGACGAGTTCTACCTGCAGGTGAATGACAACGAACGTGTGCGTGGCGCAGACATTAAAGAGAGCGCCATGTTCGGTTTGCTCCATCTGGGAGGCATTGAGGCGTCAGGAGGCCAAGGAGAGGACGAGGAGCGCCAGGACCCACGCGCTGAGCTGGCCGAGGCGTTTCCAGAGGGCTTCCCCATGGAAGTACTCGAGGTGTTCACGCAGCCGCCGCAGTGCTACTTCTCGTGGCGACACTGGGGGCCGTTCTCCGGCAAGCACCGCGGCGTCAAGGGCGATGGCTCGCGTGTGGAACTGCGTGGCTTCGGCGAAATGACTGTGGATGCTAGTCGCATGCGCAGTCTGAGGTTGTTTTTCAAACAGCAAGACCTCTTTGCCAGCCTGCATCGGACGAGCGACCGCGTGATGCGTGCGCGTCGAGCGGCAAGCGCTGCGGTGACGCCTGGCGCGCTGCCAGCCCCTGCTTCAGGACGTACGTTGCGCGCTGCATCAGTGGCGGGGCCAGTGATGCCTCGCAAGACGTCCGCGCCGACACCGACACCGACGTCAGCACCAGTCCCGAACACGAACGACATTATCGAAGGACTGGCCAACTTCACACTCGAGGCGAAGGAGCAGCATCGCAAGCAGACGCAGTAAGTAGGGCCTTATCCAGGAGCTATTGGGTTCTACTCGAGGAGCCCCGGGTATGGGCAGGTTGCAGCTCGAGGTCAGCACCTCAACTCCGCCTCGACTCCGAGTATGTGCCGTCAGAATGCATTGTGCGTTGACTATTTAGCGCTGGCGTGCTGTGTCAGTGTGTGGATCTGCGGATCTACTTTGCTGGCTTGTGGTTTCGCTGCAGATCGTTGCTGGAGTGACACGCTCGTGGCGAGGCACTGCGCGTGAAAATAGCGTGCTTTGACTGCTGCATGACGCTTTGTCGTGGTTCCAAGGTGAGCCAAGCGGCGGTTGGACCAATAGCGCTTTCTTCTCCTTTCCGAGCAGCAAGCGTGTAACAGCAGCAACCCCAGAGAGAGAGAGAGAGAGCAGTGCGCTAGGAGAAGTAAGCTGCGATTGACGCCTGAGGCCTAAGCGATGGAGGTGGAGAGCACGGAAGTTCATGTGCGTCCAGACGGCAAGAAGTTCATTGACGTCACGTTACGACGGCAGGTCGTGCCATCATCAAAGGTGTGTGTGGCTCTGCTCTGCATTGGCGTGCTCTATTACACGTACTTGCCCAGGAAGGGTAGATATGTGATGAAGTGGAAGTGGGGCTCAGTGGGCTGTGTTGCGGTGCTGCCGTGCCTGGTGACATTGTACTGGAGTAGACTCCCCTCGTGCTCCCGCAGTTCGACGACGACAGCAGTGACAGCTCCGACTCCGACTCGGAAGACCGCGACGTCATCTTTCATCCAGCAGCGCCTGCACTGGCGAAGAAAGCGCCATTCAGTACCAGCAATAGCAGGAACAGCAACGGTGAGGACGGCAATGACAACAATGACGACGAGAGCACGACAGCGACCGACGAGGCTACGACACCAGCAGATAGCGGCCAAATGCAGCAGACTTTCCAGGGACACATGCAGTGGGACGGCGTGCAGGAGATTCAACAGCTCACGAATGCGAATGCTCAGCTGACGTCGCAGGCGCGCGACCTCCGCGAGCAAGTGAAAAGGTAGACGCCCAGCTTACAGCATGCACGCTGGTATCAGCGGCTCTTTAAATGAGCATGAACGCGAACTGACATTCGATGTGCACAACAAACAGCCTGCAGGTTCAATTGGAGGTACTGTCGCCGATACCGGGCCTGGACGTCCAGGCGGTGCAGGACATCCTATTGGAGAAGGACGACACAGAGCATGTACGCATTGTATTTGCCGCTCTTTGTGTGCCCGCATTTTCAAGCTAGCAGGATCTCACCTATCTATGCTTCGCTCTCTTCGGTGGGTCTCTTGTTGCAGGATATTCGCGACGTGAAGATCGTCCACCAGGCTAAGTCCCTACGTGCGTTGAAGAGGGCAGTTCAACGTGAGAAACAGTTGGCTGTTGATGCCGTGAAGCAATGCAAGCTCATGGAGGCGGCAAAGCAAAAGATGGAGCAGGAACTGGACACAGCGACGCTCAAGCTCCAGCGTTTCCAGGCTCGGGCTGAAGCAGCAGCCAGCGCCAATGCCAACATGATCGCCATCGCTCAAGTCGATGATCACCAGCAGGACACCTCATCGCCATCGCCATCGCCATCAAGGACACCCGAGTCTGCCGATAGTGGAGTCTTGAAGAAGCAGTACGAGGAGCTTAAAGCCAAGAACGTGGCTCTGCAGCAAGAGCTCAAGAAGACTCAGCGAGCGCTGGTGCGTGAAGTTGGCGAAGACGTTTCCCTGGATGAAATCATTGGCAATACTGACGCCACCGCGAGCGGAGCAGCACGCCGTGGCCGCGCCCAGCACATCATTATGCTCAAGGCCAAGGTGAAGAAGCTGCAGGCTCAGCTTACTGCCTCGACCACCAATGCAACAGTTGCGGAGAATCCAGAGCCGGCTTCTACCACGCCCTCAATAGACGTAGACAAACGTGCTCAGCAGGACATCTCGGGTCAGCACATGCACCGCCAGAAGCTGCTGGACCAACTCACGAGCCAACGCGATGAGCTCCAGGAGAGAGTTCACCGCGTCACACGATCTTATGACGCATTGAAGGCACGCACGAAGATTTTGGAGAGGGAGAAGCAGGAGACGCGTGACAAGTTCCACGTCCTGGTGGACAAGTCACACACGGACGACGCGCTGGTGGACGCGCTGCAGCGGCAGCTCGAGACGTGGAAGACCAAACTGCACGAGGCCAGACGCGCACGAACAGCGGAGAGCAAAGGCAGTCAAGAGGAGCGTGCGGAGCTGGAGAGACTGCGTCGGATCGTGGCTGCCCACAAAGCTGGAGGCGATCGGATGGCCAGTCCTCGGGCCTCGTCGGGGAGTATGATGCCTCAGCCTAGCGAAGCAGCACAGTATCGCGCTCTCGCTGTATGTTGACTCGGTTATATCGGCTGCAGAACCCCATTGTCACTACCAGGGCTGACGAGTGATACTACTACCATTGATTGTGTAGACGGAGAAGGAACGACTGGTGGAAGTCGTTCGGGACCTCAAGACGCAGCTTGAAGACAAGGACAAGCAGTTGCGATCCATGGCGGAGTCGTCTGCGGAGCCAGACAAAGAAGCACAAGACGTGGGGAAGCGGACACCGGCTGCACCCGCACTGCCACCCATCGGGGATGGCAGCACGTCACGAATCCCTGTGCGTTCTGAGCTCGATCTTACGCTGACTATTCTGCGTTGACGTTGGGTTTGCTAGCGTACTTACTCTGTGGTGGTGGACGCTGTGTGTTGCATTAGCGGAGACCGGGGAGTATGATCCCTGCGCCAGGAGGAAGGAGCGCTAGTAGGGGTGACGCCTTAGCGTTTGCGGGACCTCCCGCCCCAGCTGCAGTTGCAGCGGAGCAGCATCACCAACAGCTCAAGCACGAGATGGAGACCTTGAGAAGGACCTTCCGTGAGAGCATGCGCGAGAAAGATGAGCGGATCGCTCAGCTTGAGCAGCAGCAACTCGTGCACTCAGCGGGTGGCAATGACGACGACAGGGGCTTGGTACAAGAGCTGCAGGAGCTGCAAGAGGAGAATACGTTCTTGCGACAGGAGTTCGACAAGCTCAAGGCTCGCTATGAGGCAATGGCGAAAACCGCCAGTAGCAGCAAGCACGAAGGTGCGAAGAAGAAGGCCCTCGTGAAGCCCAAGGCAGAGCGAGGTTGATGCGGAATAAATAAGCCGTCTGCTTGCCTACCTGGCTACGTTCATCGCAAAGTCAAGCCGCGAAGGCACGCACCTGGTCCATGATAGCACTCTTGAGCACAGCCTCCTCGGCTTTGACGCTGTTCCGCATCACTTCAGCCCACTGGTCCATGGGGCTGAGCGACACGTCCTTGCTGTCTTTGCTGCGATCATGTCTATTCGTGTCGTCCTTGCAGCCACGCAGCAGCTTCTGGACGCCCAGCAGCTCGCGCTTCAGCTTCTGAACATCTCGAGACGACTCGCTCGCGTGCTGCTGCGTGGCGGCCAGTAGCCCACGCATGTGCGCGAGCTCCTTGCGGTATTGCCGCTCGCGATGTGTACGCTGCTGGTGTTCCGCTGCCTCAGCCTTTTGACACCTCTCGACCTCCGCTCGCTTCAGTGCATCTAACTGCTGCGTCAGCTTCTCGTTCAGGCACTTTGCCTCCTCCAGTGCGTGCCCGTATTGCCGCAACTCGCCACGAGCACCCTTAAGCTCGGTTCGGCAGGCCTGCAGCTCGTTGTTGCGGTCCACGAGCTCCTCTGTCACGTCTGCCAGCTCGCTGCGCAATGCGTCGGCTTCCTGCGTCAACGACGCCACGCGGTTGCTGAGATGCTTCTTGGTCTTCTTGGCCTGCAAGAGCTGCTCGCCGTGCGCTTCGCCATCCGCTCGTTGACTGTCAATGATGGCGGCCAGATGCGCGCCGTCACGTTTCACAATGCCGACCTGCTTGCGCAGCGCGTCGTTGTCCGTCTGCAGCTGCGCCATTGCCTTCCTCGTCGCTCGCACCTCTGCGCGCTGCGTCTCCAATTCGCCGGTCACCGCGCGTAGCTTGGATGCACGCGCCATGAGCTCTTTCTTGTGTTTGCGCTTGTCGCGCTGTCGTTGCAGCGTTCTCTGTTCCCTGGCTTCCGCTTCGCGGGTCCGCAGCACCTCCAGCTCCTTCTGCAGCGTCACGACTGCCGCTTGTTGCCCTGCGCGCCCTGCTTTGCTTGCTGTCAGCTGTGCCTGAAGGCTCTGAGTCTCAGCCTTGTGCTGGGCAGTCTGCTCTCCCAGACGCGTCTCTGTGGCTTTCAACAGCTTGGCTGCTGTGCTCAACTGGCGGTGCACACCCTCCGAGTACTCGCGGTCCTGGGCCGCGGCCTCGCGCTGTGTGGCGAGCGCCTGCTGTGCCTCAGCTAGCTGAACCTCGAGCCCCGCCTTTTCATGTTGCAGTGCTGCCGCAGAGGCCTGCAGAGTCGCTACGTCGGCCTCGTGGCGCTCCAGCTGCAGCCCAATCTGCGCGTTCAGCGCGTCCAATTGACCGCACAGCAGCTCGTAGTTGGCCTTGTACTTGCGCAGCGCATTCACTTGTAGTTGCAGTGTAGCCACTGCTGCCTCCGCCTCGTAGCGAACCTCCACGCCATCCGCATCTTCATATGGCTCGCGCACCGGATGGA
The DNA here is from genome assembly GCA_023338225.1 of Halophytophthora batemanensis. Lineage (NCBI taxonomy): Eukaryota > Oomycota > Peronosporomycetes > Peronosporales > Peronosporaceae > Halophytophthora > Halophytophthora batemanensis. Next base: position 5,946 of record JAADYK010000780.1, on the reverse strand, counting down.
CACACGTTTCACCACCACATGCATGCGTTTCGTGCTCGTGCTGTACGTCTGCTGCAAAGCCGACGCCCGCGCCACCGGTGGAGAAGACAGAGCACCCGTGGACGTCGCCCGGAGCATGCTGCTGCCTGCCAGCGGCGTCGTGAAGCCCGCAGGAGCACTGGCAGGCCGTCAGCGGCGCCACCTTAGCCATACTCCCCTCGATCCGCGACAGCATGGCAGCTCTGCAGCCATTTGGGGCTCAGCGGCGACCTTTCGCGACCTCGAGGAGCTCTTCGAGTCACCTTCCAGCGACACTCCAGCCTCTTCTCCCGTGTCTACTGAGCCCGACTCGCTCTGTTGCGGAGTCACCGCGCCACAATTTGCGCCACCAGCGGCTTCTTCGCGCCACATTGCGCAATAGGGCACCTTCTGGTCACCTTCATGTCACCTTCGCGTCACCTCGTGGTTCCTGTCCGCGGCTTCCACCCAAAGCCGGCGCCTCGGTTCGCTCATTCGCCAAGCTTCCAAGCAGGAGTGAAGCAAGTGGGTGAAGGAGGCCAAGCAGACACCATGGGCGGCGGTAATGGCCAGAAGTCGGCGACGAAGCGCGAGCGCAACAACGCCAAGAAGATGAAGGAGGCCAAGCAGAAGAACCACGCGGCCAGCAAGGAGAAGATTGAGAAGGACAAGGTCGGCATCAAGTGCAAGATCTGCATGACCACCTTCATGATCACGGCCAGCGTACGCTTCATGTTGCTGTATCTGCTATGCGTTGTGGTGGTTACTGTGGTTGCGCACGGCGAACTCATGAGACTGCGCGCCGTGCTGTCGTTGTGTGCTGTGCTGCGGCGCGGTGGTCATGCCAATAGGTGTCGGCGCTCAACGACCACTTCGTTAGCAAGCACGAGAAGAAGGGCTTCACTATGGAGCAGTGCTTCCCACACTTGGCCCAGTAAGTCGGCAGTCGGCTGCACTCGCATGTGTCTCGCGTGTGCACCTCCTGGCTGGAGTGGCGTCGTCCGTGTCGCCACGCTGGCCTCCCTCCTTCCGCTAGCGCCCTCGCCCTGACCACCACGACGCGGGCCTAAGGAAGCGGCAATTCTGTACCCGTAGGAATCGATATAACGAGAGAATGCGACTTGATCTCACGCTGTACGCGTGCGTCGACTTCAAGCGCAAGCCAGGCTTGAAGCTCGCTGACGGCCATGCGCTCGCTCGCGCTGTCTCACGTTGTCCCGCGTCTCCCACGCCAGCAGCAGCCCCGGGCCCCTTCTCAGCCGCAGCGCGCCCTCCCGCATGGGCACTGCAGTCCCCCATGTCGCCAGCAAAGCGCCACCAGCCGCTGGTGCTGCTCCGCAGCGCCCGCATCAGGTGACGCTGCACGCTACCCGGCTCCATTCCCCCAGCCAGTGCCGATCGTCTGCGCACCCAGTGAGCGGCAGTTCGCGCAACATTCCGCCCGCTTCGTGCGACATCGCGGACTGATACCTCCAGCCACCCATAGAAAAGCGAGCAAAGCCAAAGCCAAAGCCAAAGCCAAGCCCAAAGCGCCGCGTCTGGCCGTCACTCGTCATTCAGCATTTCCCTCGGCCAAGCGCACGTCCAAGTCCAAGAGCAGAGCAGGCGCGACAAGAGCAAGCATGGGTGGCGGTAACGGACAGAAGTCGGCGGCCAAGCGCGAGCGCAACAACGCCAAGAAGATGAAGGAGGCCAAGAACAAGAACCACGCCGCCAACAAGGAGAAGATTGAGAAGGACAAGGTCGGCATCAAGTGCAAGATCTGCATGACCACCTTCATGATCACGGCCAGCGTACGTTGCTCTGCCTCTGTGGTTCTCTGTGCTTGCTCTGGGCGCTTTGGCCGTCTTCTCTGTGGCTGGAGATGCGCGCTGTTGCGAGGGTTGGTGCCAGTGACTCACTGCTGCTCTTGTGATGTGTACGTGTGTGTTCTGGACCGACAGCTCACGGCGCTGAACGACCACTACTCAAGCAAGCACGAGAAGAAGGGCTTCACGATCGAGCAGTGCTTCCCGCACCTGGAGAACAAGTAAGCACCTGTCGCGCGAGGAAGAAGATTGGTCTAGAGCGGTTTGATCACTTCGTCCCACAGCACGGAGAGACAGGACTCCGTATGAACGCTTGATGGTCCGAAGAGCGCGTGGCACCTAGAGAGTCGAGCCACCTGTGCGCACGGACATCGAGAGGCCAGCAACGGAGAGAGGAGAGGAAGAAAGGAGGAGGGAGAGAGACCTGCAAAGGGCTTGCTGGGCTCAAGAGTACATGTTTTCTTTGCTGCTGCACCGTGAAGCCAGTCCGTGACTACCCAGCTCGCTCTACTTGCGGAAGCGGCGCGGGATAAAGTGGCCGCTCTGCTGCTTCTTGGTCATACTCTTCTTCTTGCTCTTGCTCCTGCTCTTATCGTCGGAGCCAACAGCGGGAGCACTGGAGGCCGGCGCGGACTTGGGGTTCTGCCGCTGCTTGCCGTGCAAAACGCTGCTGGTGCGCTGCTGGAACTTCTTGCGCTTCTCAAACGGGTTCGCCTTGTTGCCACGCAGCAGCAGACGCGCCGGCACGCCCACCATGTCGAACTCCTCACGTAACTGCGTGAGCAAGAAGCGCTGGTACGACTCGGGGACGTCGTTGGGGTTGCTCACAAAGATAGCAAACGTAGGCGGCCGGGACTTGACCTGCGTCGCGTACTTGACGTTGAGCGTCTTGCCCTTCACTGTGGGCGGCGGGTGGTGTCGCGCCATGGCCTTGAGCCAGCGGTTCAAGCGGCCGGTGGTGACTCGCAGGTCCCACTTTTCGTACGCCTTCATGACGGCCGGCACCAGGTTCTTGATCCCACGACCGGTAAGCGCCGAAATGGGCACCACCGGCACGCCGCGCACTTGAGCCAGCGAGCCCTGCAGCTCTCGCTGGATGCGCTGCAGCTCCAGTTCCATCTTACTACCAGTCAGATCGCTCTTGTTGGCTGCCAGCACCAGACCGCGGCCTTCTTCGATCACTCGCTGGGCGATAGTGAGGTCCATGTGAATGAGCTTCGGCTCGCTCATGTCCACTACCACCACCACCACTTGGGCCGAGTCAATGGCGCGGAAGGCGTCGCGCACCGACAAGTTCTCGATCTGGTCATCGTGGTCGCGCTTGCTGTAGCGACGGATACCTGCAGTGTCCACGAGCTTGATGGGACGACCGTGGAAGGTCCAGGGCACCTCCACGGAGTCACGCGTCACGCCAGGCCTACAAATACATGGCAAGCAAACAGCGAGAGGATCCGCGTCAGGGACAGTGGCAGTGGCAGTAGCGACGATGCTATCCGCGCTAGGCAACGGCGACAGATAAAGCGTACTCTGGGCCCGTGAGCACGCGCTCTTTGCGCACAATCTTGTTGAGCAGCGTCGACTTGCCCACATTGGGACGCCCCACGATGGCCAGCTTGATGGCACGCGTCTAATAACAGCAAGCACGCGTTAGCAGCCCATTCAAGACCTTGTCAACCACAAGCAGATGCGCAGTACGTACATCCTTGTCCTCCTCCTCTCCCTGCTCCCGAGTCTCTTTTGTGAAGGCAGCAGCAGTACCAGTCGCCGAGTTCTCCTGCTCCTGCGCCTGTGCCTGCTCCTGTGCTTCCAGTTCCTGCTGCTGCTTCTCGAAGGCGTCGTACGCCGGGATAATCGCGTCCAGCAACAACGTGATGCCCTCACCGTGCTCTGCTGACAGCGGAATGGCGTCGCCCAGTCCAAGCTGATAGCAGTCATTTAGCGCGTCCTCCCAGCGGTCCGGATAGCCCTCCACCTTGTTGGCCACGAGGTGCACGGGCGCCTCCGGGTCTTCCTTACGCAGCCATCGCGCAAAGTGCGAGTCGATAGGCGTGATGCCCTGGCGGCCGTCAATGAGGAAGAACACCAGATCCGCCTCGTGCACAGCGCGCCGTGTCTGCTCCAGCATGCCTTCCTCCAACGTGCCCGTTGGCGCGTCTTCAAGTCCGCCCGTGTCGATCACATCAAAGTCCATACCGGCTAACGTGGCCTTAGCGTAGCGGCGGTCGCGCGTGGTTCCAGGGACGTTGTGCACGATAGCCGAGCGCGTCTTGGTCAGACGGTTGTACAGCGTCGACTTGCCCACGTTGGTGCGTCCCACCAGCGCCACACGCAGCCGCGGGTGCTCCGGGGCCGCCTTGATGCGCTCCAGCGTGGCCAGCCGCAGATCGGACTCTGCAGAGGGTGACGAGGCCGCGGACGAAGCTGCACGCAGGTGCCATGGGCGAGTCGTTCCCGCCTGGAAGAGCGCGGGACGCATGGTGGCTGTGGCGCCCGCCGAGCGCCGTGCAAGGAGCTGCCGCAACATGCTGTCCTGCTGTGTCGCCTGCTCTGCTTGTCAACTTGGAGCTGTTGGCGAGCACGAAGCGACGGGAAGGACAACCAGTCGCGTGAAGCACAGCGATTGGCTGAAATGCCAGAATATCCGCACAGGATTGGCTCAGCTTCCGTTTAGAAAAGTTGAGTAGATCTGGTTGTAGCCCAAATACTGGGAACATCGAGGCTGGCGACGACCTGGGTGCAAGGAAGACGTCAGAGCTCCCAGTCCTTCCAGGCCAAGCGATGCACGTACTCTTGGTGGCGGACGTGCAAGCGCTAGGTAACGGCAATTGGTCATGTGCATGTGATTGTATATGGATCAAGTTGTCGTCGTCTTGGGGGTGCAATAGTGCAGTTGCCGGTGCTGCGGTGGCAGTCTGCGACGACCATTCGTCGACTTCAGCTCACGACTGTCACCGCAAGACAAACAGGGTCTGTCTAGCGCTCGTACTTGCGCCAGAGCTCCTCGAAATACTGGCTGAAGCGGCCTGCAGAGCGCCGCGGCACAAACCATTAGCGACCATCTTCAGGCAATTGCGCACGTGTCTTCAATGGCACACGAACCGATGATGGGACCGCCCTTGTGGATCACGAGGTTCTCCGCGTTGCCGACAACAGCCTGGCGACTCCAGTTGAATGATCCTACGGGCAGATTGTTGGCAGCGCACGTATGCGTTACGAGTTCGTACTTTGGGCTGCGACGGACAGAAGACGAGTCGCTCCCTAGGGTAGTCCATTCCAACGCACCGTTCAGCAGAATGGTCTTGTCGATGATGCAGAACTGTGGTCACATTGGAGACCCGATCACGTGCGCACAACGTCAGAAGAGGTTTGCGGACTGGCAAAAGCAGTGGGACCCACCTTGTGGTGCATGTACGTCCGAGCGTTGTCGTCGCGCACGGGGATGCCCTGCTCAGGTTCCACAGCGCCAACAGCACATACAGATAAGCGCTTCATACGCAGCGCCACATTAACACTGCACTACTGCCCCAATGGACACCGCAAAACACACCGCGTCGATGAACTTCTGGATGTCGGACCCTCGACCCTTGGCCTGCCCGTCATCCGTGATGACACGCAGCTTCACGCCGCGCTTGTGCGCGTCCAGCACGGCGTCGGCAATCTACCGCCGTAGAGGAACATCCATACACAGTAGACAGAGAAGAAAACGTTGTGTTGGCGTAGTTGGCAATGACACGTTCAGACATGAAGACCAGGAAGCAAGCGCCATACTTCGTCGCAGGTGATGGTGAAGACGCAGATGTCCATGGTCTTCTTGGCGGCGTTCAGGTAGGAGAGCATGGTGAGCAGCGAGCTGCCTTCGTCGTGGATCTTCTTGCAGTTCTTGCGCGTGCAGCCTTTGCCCGAGTGGAAGTTCTTGCAAGGCAGTCCGCTGTCCGGGAAGAAGAGTACGTCCACGAACGAGTCGGCGGCGGCGTGGCCACCGGGCGCCGCAGCTTCCGCTCCGAGGCAATTTCCCATGGCGTCTTCTGTACCTGTGGCGGCTTAGCGGACAAGCTTAGAGCCGCTCTGCGTCGTGGAGCGCGGGGCTGGTGCTTCTGCAGGACGGCGACAATGCAGTAATGGCCGCTCGCATTGCTCGGCT
>JAADYK010000779.1:0-14184 GCA_023338225.1 Halophytophthora batemanensis | reverse complement strand
ACACTGCGGAGAATATTGGTACATTCAGGTTGAGCTGGGGCACACCACCGCCACTACATTTCTGACGTGTACTCCATGACAACAATCAGAGCAGAAAGGAGGCAGGTTCTGCACGTGGCACCCTGGTGGTAGTGATCAAGGAAAGCTGTCTTTTGTTCTTTGCGTAATCTACCAACGCTTTCAAGCTATTGAATTCGCGGCGACGAAATGCGGTAGGTGTTGAACTCCGTCTCCGCTTCCCGAAATACCTGCTGGCTAACTATTTGTTAGGGGTGTCGCCACTCTTGGCGCTATCATGACGGCGCGAAGACGAAGACGACGACGACGACAGTGAGCCACTGCAACTCTCTTCGTGTCCTTCTCGAGTCGTGGCCAGTTTTGTGTCTCCGCTGCCACATCAAAGCATGCCTTCACGGCCTATGGCACCGCGGTCGGCGCCACACCGCAACCGAATGTCAAGATGCGTCGACGAGCCGTCCAAACTCACACTGGGAGGCAGACAGAGCTCAGAACTCGGACAACAAGTGCACGTGGAGGTACCTCTAGGCTTCGAGGAGCCCAAGGAAACGCAGCTAGTGCGAATCAGTCCGAGGTACGTGCGACTTCGACAGGGGAGTGAGATCCGCTACCGTCTCAAGCTCGTTCGCCCGCCGTCGAAGGTACGTGTAGGTTGTCAGCCGCAAATCCACTTGGGTGTAAGAGAAGACTTACGAGGCTCAGTTGCGTGTCTTCCTCTGGTCTCCGGTCTCCCTTCTCACGACATTGCTCGCTTTGCCAGGGCAAAGGCGTGACCATTCATGTCTGCGTGCTCATGAACAAGTGCGGGATTACGGCATCACCCATGCAGCTAGTGGTGACCGCGAACGACTGGCGCCGCCCACGAGAGATCGTCGTGTCGAGCGCCGTGGACTCGGAGCTACGTACGCTACAGATCCACCACAAGATTCACGAGACCTATGACGACGTTTACAACGCCAACACGCCACTACCGTCTCTCTTTGTGTCGGTGCTGCAGAAGGAAGCCACCTTCCTCTTCGCCTTCGGCTGTGGCACGCACGGGCGTCTGGGCACAAGCGGTGAGACCAGTGCGACACTGCCCACGCCTTTCTCCTGTCGATGGCTGCATCCAGTGCAGCTTGCGTGTGGCAAGGCGCACTCCGCAGTTGTGGACGTTTACTCCAACCTCTACTGCTTCGGCTTGGGTGAGCACGGCCAACTCGGACAGGGCGTCGACAATCTGGATTCGTCCAGATTGCCCATTCGTGTACCGCAGCTCTCATCTATCTCCGTGCAGCACGTCGCCTGCGGCAGCAGCCACACGCTCTGCCTGAGCGTTGATGGCCGGGTGTTCGCGTGGGGAGACAACAGTTTGGGTCAGCTTGGGCTCGGCTCCAAGAGTGAGAAGCTCGTGGCCACCCCAGCGCGGGTTGAGAAGGCTGCTAGTGTGCGCACCATCGCCTGCGGGGGCTCCCAGTCGTTTCTTCTCACGAAGGAGTGTGTGTTGGCGTGTGGCAGCAACGTGGTCGGACAGCTTGGTCTTGGAGATCGTCGCGATCGCGCCAACTTCGAGCGAATCGCGTTCTTCCGCAAGCGGAGGGTGGTCTCGGGTGCACCAAATGGACATATCCATGGCTTCAACAACGCGTTTGGAGACCTGGAGATGGAGGAAGTTGACCCAGCAGATGTACACATCGCCTGTGGGCTCTACCACACTGTCGCACTGTGGGCCGGACGCGTCTACTCCTGGGGCAACGGCGATGACGGCCGATTAGGCCACGGCGATCTGGAGAACCGCCTCGTCCCGACGCTTGTGCAGTCTCTCAAAGCTGTGGTCATCGCATCTGTGGCCTGCGGAGGCAGTCACAGCGGTGCAGTTGCCGTCGACGGAGCCGTATTTACGTGGGGCAACGGTCAACTAGGTCAACTCGGGCTCGGGACCTCGCGCTCTCGACGTGTGCCCACGCGCGTTCGGCTTTTACAGGGCAAGATTGTCCTGCAACTGGCGTTTGGCGAGTGGCATTCGCTCGCGCTCTGCCAGGACGGTTCGCTCTACTCGTGGGGGTTTGGTGAGGAAGGTCAGCTCGGACTGCCCGACACCGACCTGGAACCCACGCGTAGAGTGGCACTGCTACCGACGGTCGTGCACGCCTTGTCCGGCACGGGCGCCACGCTTGTGCGGTGCGGGGGTTCTCACACTTTTGTGGTGAGCGTGCAGGAGAGTCGTCGACAGCAGCTCGCGAAAATCCACCACAAGGAATCACTGGATGCCATCCGACGTGAAGGTGATTGGCTGGCACTGCGCGAGCGGCGGCTCTCGAGGCGATTCGAGGGCATCTCACCTCGCCGTCAGTCGACTTGCAGCGTTGTTTCTATCGCCACGGAGCCAGATAAGACGCTGGTGTCTCCACATCCGCACGAGCAGCCAAAGAGCAATCCGCCTCAAAGTGTGGCTACACCGACCGCTCGACGCTACAGCAGCGCTCGTCGACCCACTCGGAAGGAATCAATCGTCGCTCCGGAGACTGCGTCTGCTGTGGCCAAGACTTTCAACTGGAAGACTCGACCTCTATCGTCACGGACGTCAGTACGCAACGTGTTCCGACAGCACAATCGCGAATTAGACGAGTTTCGAGACGTATTAGCACCACCGCACGTGCTGCCTGAGAGACCGAGCAGCATTTTGGGCATCTCACCACGTTTGCAAAGACTTGACGCACAGTTGAGACGGCAGTCTCTGATTGATGACCCTGCCATCGCTCAAGCCGTCGCTGCAGCAGTTGATGTGGCCACAGAAAGGTATTCGCACCCCGGAAGTCACGGACTTCACGTGGAGTCCAAACACAACGCCAGTTCGGTAGTAGAGTGTGATGAAGCCAATGCCGACTTGGAGGCGCTAACGTTGGAGCTCCAAGTGCCACCAGAAGCGTGGGGGCAACCCAAGCATGGCGAAAGTAGCAGAGAGGATGGTGACCTGGTGTTGATAACGGCTAGCACGAGGTTCGGGAGCTGCCAGGCGCTCGAGGCTGATATCCGCAGTCGACTCAGCCGGCAGCAGCGCGGAAAACGTCCTCACGCTCACTACCACCCACGAAACGGGCCTCCAACACGGTAGAGAAGGAAACTCCTCCAACGCTGCACTTCGACGATGACGGATTGTGGTTATAAGCGGCAGTCTTTGCCTACCGAGAGAAGTCGAAGCCGTATGAACGTCGATATTTGCCTAGACCTCGAGACGGATATGCACTACGTGCTGATCCGGATGCAGCTGTGCAGCAGTCGTCGATTTCATCCCCCACGCCGTTCGAACAGCGAGGAAAATAACTTATCAGCATGCATTCGTCGGTAGTCTTCACAGGCGTGAATACCCGAAGAGCTTCATTAGTAGCTGCTGGCACTTACACGCTGTTGGTCTTGTGGCCGAGTGTTGACTTCGGTATCGGCGTCGCGATAGAACTCAGCGAGGCGAATTTCCAATCTCGCGGGCTCCACGGGCGGCAGCGAGCCCACACCCAGCACGACCTCCCGTGGGATCGGAGCGTACGCCGGCACTCCTCTGACTCGCGCCAATTTACACACGTTAGCCAGCGCGCCCGCGGACAAATCGCTCAGTAGGTCTCCCGGTGGAGACGGTGCAGCAGACTGAGCTGGTGCTTGTGGCCGACCCTGTACTGGCTGGGCTGCTACCGCACCCGGCGCCTCGAATGCAGCACGCATATTCGGCCCACACGCCTGCTGTTTCTTCCACTCATAATAATCATGGAACGGCGCTCCAGGCGTGAGGAAGGCAAAGTCCGGGTTGTGGCGCTCTCGCTGGCGCGCCGTGGCTTCAAAGGCTGGTCCGTTGCGCGCCACGAACTCCACCAGGCGGTCGATGCGGTGCTGCACAGTGGGCGGGATGGCGTCCGCAGTCATTGGAGGTGCTGGAGCGGCGCTCTGGGTGGGACCTCGCGGCACTGGCGCTGAGTGATACGGGACGCCTGGGGCTGGCGGCAGCGCTCCTCGAGGGGCCGAGAAGCCAGCGGGAGGCGTTTGGCCATACGGCGATAGCTGCTGCTGCTGCTCCCGAGAATGCGAGCGGGAGGCGACCGCCAGAGACGCCATTCGCGCCGCCTCCTTGGCGCGAGCGATGCGTTCCTGAAACTGCAGCTCCAACAGCGCCGCCTGCTGCGACGGCGGAGACATCTTGCTCTTGATCGAGCCGACGAGACCTTGCTTGGTCGGCTTCGTCTCGATGGCGGAGCCGAACTTAGTGAGTCAAGAACTTCTCCAGAGATAAGTACGTCCTGGCTGTACGTGGTGATTGGCTATTATTCCTCATGTTGCGGAGGAACATGCACACCAGTCTGGGCAATCGCACTGCCCCCGCTCGCTGCGCACGTGATGCACAACGCACACCAACACCTCTGGACGTGTCCACTCGACGGTTGTTAGTGTGGAGGTGGTTCGGCTTCGTCTGTGTCCGCGTCCCCGTGTGTTCACTACCGCTGTTCCTCTCTGCGTGATCGAAATGGACGACTGCAACTGCATGCACTTCTTGACCCCGACCCAGTTGCCTCCTGGATGCCAGGTGCCGACGAGGGGGATGCTATCACTCGCACGAAATGCAACTGGACTCGCGAGCGCGGAGGGTCCCAAGATACAGGACCCACTCTGAATTTAGCACGCCGCCATCGGCGCTCGAACTAGTTCCGAAGCGTGCAAGTGAAAACGGACCCGAGTCCACGACCAGTTTGCCATCCAGTACTGCAGCGCCATCGACGGCAGTGTACAGGAGACTCGTGTGTGACATGGAAAAGTGCACTAGCTTAACTACGTGCAGCCCAGGGATCGCTTCTGTGTGAGTCATGGTGGTGGGCGTCGGTGCCATGAAGGTATCTGCGGTGTTCGTGCGAATTCCAGTGGCGTGTGCCATGGTGGGGATGGGCTGTGTCAAGTGCTTGGTTGGAGCCGCATTGAGATGCACAAAGTGTCTGCAATACTCACGACCGCCCACGCTAGTGATGCCAGACTGACGTTTGCACCCGTTTCGTGCGTTCCAAGGGCGCCTGCAGATCGCACGGAGCCCCATGGTATCGCTTGCAAAGTCCATGGTTGCAGCAATATCGTTGTGTCCAAGATGCACTACTTCGCTGGAGATGTTCATCGGAGAATACCAGCGAATAGCAATACCGAGCGTTCCCAGGGGCTTTGCAGCCCCCACGACACTAAGAAACAGGTACGCCAAGTGGAAGGGTTTGATTGCCTGCGTGGATTCAAAAAGATGTCGTCCACCGCGGCGCACTCTCCAGGAGGGAATTTGCAAGCGTGCCAAATGGTCACCCAAAGACTCAACATAAAGCTTTGCTTCTCGGGCCACGTGCGCTTTCCGCGATTGGCAGCAGCAACAACTTGTTACCCCACTTTCTCTTCAGTACTGGGCTGGAGTTCCGAGGTTACTGAGCACTCCCCCCCCTACTTATTTGTCGTCAGTCCCAGTGGAGAGTGCACCATCTGCAAATGATCAAGCAATCGTAGGGCAACGCACATTGTCCCGAGCAAGATCATGAAAGGGAACATGTGCCTTGAATTTCAACCCCGTCATCTCCAGAGTTCACGAGGACAGTCTATATACAAGCATCCATCCATCTGCGGAGGAGCGCCTACGCGCTTTCGATCTTAATACGCTGCGTGGCGTCACCGGTGTTGCAAGTCTTGAGCTGCAGAACCTTGCTAGTGAGGCTGTCGAAAGCCAGGCAGAAGCCGCTGTGCTTCGCGTGCTTCACCATTTGGTTGGTGGCGTCGTAGTTCCAGCTCTGGTTGTCCTCCCACGACAGGCATGAGTACGTGTGCACACGACCGCCCTGCTTTCCCTCGTACGCATCCAGGCACTGCCCGTTGAGCTTGGACACGAGACGCTTCGTGCTGGCGTTCCAAAACCAGTAATGCTTTGACGAAGCCGCGACGCCCACGACCGTGTCCTCCGACGTCGGCTGCAGGAAAGCGTTGCCGGTGTTGGCGCTGTGCACTGTCACGGCTGTGGCTGCCTCGGAAACCTTGCGCCACACCTGGTTGTTGTTGTTCAGGTGGCAGCCCCAGAGCTGGATCTTGCCGGCGCCGTTGTTGCCGGCACGGTCAGCGTCCAGGCAGAAGCCACTGTGGGTCATGTGGCGTAGCTGGTTCGTGGCCTCGTCCAGCGTCCAGAGCTGGTTCTTCTCCTGCGCGTTGCAAGTCCACAGGTGCACGCGGCCGCCGTCATTGGGCTCGTACGCGTCGAGGCACTTGTTCGTGCCCTCAGCCATGATCAAGTGCGTGTTGGCGTCGTAGTACCACATCGAACCGGCCACACCGCTGGCACCGTAACCCACACCCACCTCGTCGCCGTTAGCCACAAGCTGGGCGAAAGGCTTCTCGGACTCCATCGTGTAGAAGTGAACACTGCTGGCGTCCGGGGCTCTCACCGAGAAGCGCTGGTTGGCGTTGTTGTCCGAGCACCAGTAGAGCTGCACCTTGTTGTTCTGCGCCGGATCCACGTCCAGACACAGGTTGGCGTGCTTGAGGTGCTGGAGCCGACCTGAAGCCGAGTCGAACTTCCACTTCTGGTTGCCTTCGTTGTCCATACAGCGGTAGACGTGCACAGTCCCGCCAGCCTTGTTCTCGTAGGCGTCCAGACAGCGGTCGCCACTTTTGGAGCGGATGGAGCTCGTGCTGTCGTCGAAGAACCAGGTCTGCTGCTCCTTCGTCAGCCAATCGCTCGACGCCGACGACATGTACACCTCGCCCTTGTTCTCCGACAAATACATCTGAGTGGCGGCGTTGCGGATCACACGCGGGTCACGCCAGCCGATGTTGAGTCCCTGGAAGTTGCCCTTCATGCTCTCGTTCTCGTTGAAGATGCCAAAGTTGGCTTCCACCACCGCATCGCCGATAGTCACGCGCCACTGCGAGTCGAACGCCATGAACCAGTAGTACTCCAAGCCGATGGCACGCGCCGACTGGAAGAAGTCAGAGAAGAACTTGGCCTGGTTGGCTGGGGTCGCCACACCCGCCGCATCGTCCTGGCCACCGGAGCTCCAGCCGATCTCCGAGATGAGCAGGCGCTTGTTCTTGGACACCGCCGTCTTGCGGAGCTCACGCAGGCGGTCAAGTGTCACGGCCATGCCTTCGTTCACGTCCGACTTTTCCCAGAAGGAGAACTGGTTCACCGAGATGTAGTCCACAGCGTCCACAAGCTCCGGGTGCGCGTAGTACGTGTCAATGACGTCAGCGATGGTGAGCGGCAGATTCACTTGATTGTCGCTCAGGTACTTGCGCGTCTTGTCCAAGTAGTGGATGGCCGTGGCCGCCGTGATGTCCTCGCGGTAGATAGCCTCGCTACCCACATGCATGCCCACGACGCTGCTGTCAAGGAGGCCACTAGTCTTGAGGCGCGCGAGCTTCTCTAGCTCTGTGTCCAGGTAGCTCTCGTCCTTGGTGGTCCAGATACCCAGGTGCACCTGCAGCCCCAGGGTGTAGTCCTTGTTCAGCTGTAGTACCTGGTAGGCTTGGTCACAGTCCACGAGGCTGTAGATGCGCACCTTGTCGGAGATGGTCTTGATGCTCTTCAAATCAGCCAAAACCTCCGAGTTACTCTTGCATCTGTTGGGGTCCCAGTCCGCACCCTTGCGCGTGTTGTAGTTCACGCCGTCTAGGCGCACGTTGAGCGCGTTCGCGGCGTTGTCTGCGAGCAGCAGCAGCGCGGACGCCACGAACGCGGGAAAGAAGATCTTCATGGCTCCGGAGCGAGGGAGAAAGCGTTCAGGTCACCGGCACGAAACAGCGAGATGTCTGGTGGTAATTCTCCGCAGTCGAGGCGCAGTGGAGTGCGTGCCCAGCCGAGGAAAATTGGAAAGTGACAGGACCAGCGTGAGAAGGGAGCAGCACGGCGCACGGACTTGGCAGAGGGCGTGGAGGTGCCAGGGTGGCCCAGCAGGCACTGCCTCCTGTAGTCTGGACGGCAGAGATTAGCTAACAGCCGATCGGGCCAATCTTTGAAGTTTCGAGTTGTAGCTTCGCTTCAGAAGCACTGACAGCAAAAAACGATTCTATTCAAACAAATCAGTACGCTGTAGAGTCAGCGAGGCACAACAATAGGGCATTGCTGTGAAAGGTATCGAGAAGAGAGAGGCAGCGAGCCAGCAGCCCACTCTGGCACGCACGCACCCGCCACGACAAATCACCCGCGCATGCATGGACTTGTCGCTCGTGGCCATAGCGCTGCTGGTGGCGCCGTTGTTATGTGTGCTGTCTGCACTCACGAAGGCGAGCGGCTGGTAGTGCCAGCCAATTCCACTTGCGCTTTGGCGACGCAAGCAGACACCCACCGAGGCCGCCAAGCCCGCATTGCATCTGATCGACGCCGAGACCACGTGCGCGATTAAAATCTCGCACCGGTTATTAATCCGTGCGGCTGTTTTCCTGTGTGGAGGCATCTACGACACCACGCTCGGCAGCGCGAAGTGGTGGCGGCTGTCGCCGCGGGCGCGTAGAGAGGCTCGCACGCACGCGTGTGCTGCTCTCTTGCCTTCTGTGATTCAATCTTGAACAGAGAATCCACCTCGACAGCCGGCGCAACGCGACCGGAGCGACGGAACCGTGGCGTATCTTCCTCTCTGCCTGTCTTTCCTGGGCGAACCAGTGCGGAGCAAGGGGGCGCTCAACCACCGACCCTTGTGCCGCGGCTCAGCAGGTGAAGCGACCCTCCCAAACTTCCTCTAGCTTGTCCCCATGCTATCCAACGTCACTGCCACCGGCGCTTTCTGCAACTTTGTCGTGTTGAACGAATGTGCGATCTCTACTGAGCGTGGACAGGAGACACTCAGTACTCGTTTGCTGAAGTTGAGAATGTTGTAGCCCGCTCGGTGCTGCAGGCCGTGTGCTGAATGTCCGGCTTTGGTGCCAGCACGCGCGAACAACACGATGCGCGCAAACTTGGCGTCCCGTGCTAGGCCATAGACCGCAGCCTGGCGACTGCTAGCGGGCGAAGAGAGGCAGCGTCTCGCGAATTTTCTCTCACGTGCGTGCAAAGGTTGTTGCTTCCGTTTTGTTTTCCTTTCTCCTCACGAGGCCCTTGGAGCACAAGCCTTTCCGGCCACTGCTGGGCATCGCGTGACGGGTCGCCCAGTATCGACGCCACGCGGCGCAGACACCTCAACAGCTCCTGGTCCAGGGGCTGTATGCTGTACGCACGCTGCCAACAGAGGCATGCCGGTCTATGAGATCGAAGGCACTGCCAAGCGCTGAACTTCGCAGCCTCCGACACGTTTCAGGTGGCTGGAAGCAGCGCAGCGTGCAGCTCGCGGTGTGCCAGCACTGTCATCACCTTCCATCGCCACTTTGGCCCCATGCGTCTCTTCCCGTCCCGGCTCTCGATGCCTTTCATTGGTCCATTTTTGCCAATCACAGCGCTCCCACACCAGAGTTTCGTTCGTTTTCGCCTCGAAGCTGCCACGAAATACCAAAAGTACCGTCCTGGCCCTAAATGGTATACCGTTTTGTTTCGGGTCGATGCGTGTGAGTAACCGCATGCACAGCGAACACCGCGGAGTGGGCATCTTTGGCTACTCGGATCCCAGAAGCCTGGGTGAGTAGGCTTCGTTCTTCAGGTAGATGCTGCACGCGGCGTTCACGCGACGTGGCAGTCGAGCGCCAGGCTACAGTGCGAGCACGAGAAGATCTTCTCGCTGGTGGTGCTGTGGTTGCGTCCCCCGCAGCACGGGCATGTATTCGTCGTGCAGCGCTCTTCCCACTGGAACTGCGACTTGTCCTTGATTCGCCTAGAGCGAGTGGGAGAATTGTGGTCTTGAGCGGCCGGGATTCATGACTTCCCTACGCCCTGGTCGATCGGCCGCCCCCACCACACCGGCAGATTTCCCATCGAGAGAAGAGCTCGGGAAAACGAACGAAGAGGTGAGCGAGAAGGTGCTGTCGCGTGCTTGGGTGCGGACACGCAGGAGTGGGTCGGCAGCAGCAGCTCACAAAACTGGGGATGGAGTGAATAGCGGCCACGAGGTAGGAAGCCGGCACGAGAAACCTGGAGTGGCTGGGAAGACCAACTAGCAACAAGTGGCGCAGGGTATTGCGCAGATTTGGTTGGTCGAATAGATGATAGGCTAGGCCCCACATTATCGATGATTGGCCAATTCTGGATGTCGGTGAGTAATGGAAGGTGAATCTCCAAAAAGTGATGGGATCCCGTGAGAATTCAGTGGTAGATTGGTAGCCAAACGAGGGGCTCCATTATCCCCGAGAAGCGCGAAAGCCACACAAGCCAAGCTGGTAGCTGCACGTCGCCTCCACAGCAGGCATGGCAAGCATCAATCCTCGTAGCCAGCAACAGCAATGCATGGAAGCTGCGGCAGCGTCGCCTGGAGAGACTACACCTGCGGCTGCAGCTGCGGCTGGCAGCGCGGCCGGGGACCAGGAGAAGCCCGAGGAGGAGGAAGACAACCCGTTTTCGCAGTACTACGGCATGCTACTGCACCAGCAGAACATGCTGCAGGACCACATCCGCACGAGCACGTATGAGCGCGCCATGATGTCCAACCCGGCCGATTTCCGCGACAAGGTGGTGCTGGACGTGGGCACAGGCTCGGGCATCCTGGCCTTCTTCGCGGTCAAAGCCGGCGCGCGCAAGGTGTACGCCGTGGAGCTCAGCGGCATGGCAGACTGCGCGCGTGAACTGGTAGCGCACAACGGCCTGAGCGACCGCATCGAAGTGATCCGCGGCAAGATGGAGGACGTGCAGCTGCCCGAGCGCGTGGATATAGTGGTCTCGGAGCCCATGGGCTTCTTCCTGGTGCATGAACGCATGCTGGAGACCTTCGTAACCGCCGGGAAGAAGTGGCGTGTCCCTGGTCCTGGCTTCAAGATGTTCCCATCAATCGGCACCATGTTCGCGGCGCCGTTCTCGGACGACAGCATCTACCGCGAGCAGATGGCCAAGGTGGCTTTCTGGCAGCAGAGCGATTTCTACGGCGTCGACCTCAGCTGCATGCGCGCCCGAGCCATGGACAACCACTTTTCGCAGCCAGTGGTGGGCTACTTCCCGCCGGAAATGCTGTTGTCGTCGCAGCCAGCTCGACATGAACTGGACTTTGCCAATGTAAGCAAAGCGGAGTTGGACGCGTTCGACTTCCCCTTCCACTTCGTGGTGGAGCGCACGGCTCTCATTCATGGCTTGGGGTGCTGGTTCACGGTGGACTTCCTGGGCTCCGAGGCGCGTGTGGTGCTCAGTACGGCGCCACAGGACGGCGGAACGCACTGGTACCAATGTCGTCTACTGTTGTCCACACCCGTGGCCGTCAACGCGTCGCAGTCTGTGAGCGGGAACATGCACTTTGTGGCCAACAAGAAGTTCAGCTACGACATCGACCTCGAAGGTGCGTGTTTTGGCTGGCTGGGTATTCACTTCTGAGGTGTAGTTGTTGCTGTGTGGCGGATGCCATGAACGTGTTGGATGTGCTTTGTCTTGGGCGTTGACATTGGTGCTGATGTTGGCGTTGGCGTTGATGTTGACAGTTCGGCTGGACGGCACTAGTATCGTGTCGCGGAATCACATTCGGCTGCACGACCAAATGTACCATTACTTGTACTCTACGGGCGCGGCGACCGAGAGCACTACTCCTCATCACGCTTCGTACTAGATCAAGGAGGTGGGCAGCCAGCGCTGTCATCACAACCCCCAGACGTTCGTGCTCGTGCTCGGAGCTGGGGACTGTGAGGGATGGAGCGGCGACGAGAACGTGAGCGACGCAACGCGATATACTTAGTAGTAGTTCTTAAATACGCCGTTGGCTCGACCTGCTTCCCGTCGTGGCTCTGCAGGCCGCGCGGCGATCTTACTTTCTCTCTGTTGCGCATCCACGCGCTTCCAACTCCCTGTAGCTGCCCAGAACTACAAGAAGAAGGCCACGGACACGCTCTGGTCTTCGCGCAGTCGTCTCAGAGATTCATGATATGCTCGATGGCCTTCTTCACGCACGGATCAAAGACGTTCGAGACTGATTGCGGCGTGCCGTTGGTTTGTGGAGCTGGAAAGTCCTCCATGTCCGGGACAGCTTTCGTAGGCGGGATGCCTACACCCTCGTACAGCTCGTCGTCAGCGCTGAAGCAGCGTTGATGCGGGATGTCTACGGTCCAGTAGTTGGGCAGTCGTAGCTGACGCGTGGCCGACAGACTACCAGCTGTAGTGGCACCCACACGACACGTATGCGGCCGCTGCATCAGCGACAGGCACAGCAGTTCCGCCGTTCTACGGATAACAACACAGACACACGTATCACATCCAGGCGGTCAGTGCAATGGATAACACAGCAGGTCATACCTTGAGACTCTGGCATGAATACTACAGCAGTGAGGCTTACCCGCGGGTGTATTGACTCTGGAGCACCGCTAACGGTCCACGGTAGCGCGTGCAGCGCGACGTATACGGAGTGTAGTACTTCCTCCGCTTAGAGAAGCGCGGTGCCGTGCCGTTCGCGCCACTTCCAGGCAGTTTCTCGTCGATAGAAAAGGCCAACGTCGCCTTGTCCTCGCTGGCAAAGAACGACGCCACCGAAAGAGCCGCCACGTGTGAACCACCGCCTTGATTAAAGCGCAAGTCCAGGATCAGGCCATCCACGTCGCCCAGTCCTTGGAGGATAGCTTCCAGCGACCAGCGCATGGACTCCAGGTCGTAGATCTCAGGTACCGCCACAGAGCTCATGGCGACGCTGCCCCGAGAGCTCTTGGTGTCCACATCCAGCAGTGTCTGAACGTCCTCCCCTCCCGGAGTCGCAGGCGTGGAGCGAGTCCAGGACGGCATGAGCGCGTCTACACGCGGTAACGGGAACTCTACAAACCCTTGCATGGCTGTGAGGCAAATGTAGCCAATCCGCCAACCGGGACTGGTCTCGGCGTTCAGGATGCCACACACTAGACGGTTGTTGGCGATATGGCGGCCGCGCTGTGCCAAGTGGTTGCGCTCAATCGCTGCCAGTGCACGGCTCTGGAAGCGTTGGATCTGCTGCGTGGGGAGCTTCCGACCGCGTGCTGTTAGCGCCGCACGAGAAGCCGGCGTGCCTGGACCAGCCAGACGGGAGACAGCCAGAGAGGGGTCGTCACAGAGGGAGACGCTTTCCTGCAGCGCCAGCCAGAGGTCGTCCTCGCCCGTCTGCGGCTGGATGGTATCGCCAAAGAGTTGACGTACCAGCCCCCATTCCACGCGGCGCGTGTCCAGGAAGGCGTAGTGGTCGCGCATGCCCAGCCAGAAGGTCTGGAAGGTGAAGACCGGGTCGCGGGAGTACGTCACGCGTGCGAAGATGGCGTGCATGACCTCCAGGAAGAGCCGCAACAGGATACCGTGGAGCGTCATGAGTACCACCAGCGCGCCGCCCAGCGCTGGCACGTGGCGTCGTAAGAAGCTCACGGGCAAGATGGCCAGCGACTCGTACAGCTCCAGCGGCCAGAGGATCAGCGCCTCCAGCAGTGCGTAGGGCGTGAGAAGCCCCACGCCAGCGCCGCCGCGAAGCAGCGACAGCGACGGAGGCAGCACCAGCCGCTTGACGGCGCCCAGCACGGCGCGAGGACGGAGCGGCGCCAGCGCCAGCGTCGGCATCTTGGGTAGGAACGTCATGTCGCCAGCCCCAGCTTCCGGAGAATGCAAGCCTTCCGCGCTTTCGTTCTTCGTGGGCCACTTCAGAAATGGGCGTAATGGCCCGGGGTAGTTTACGCGAAAGGCGATCTTTCCACCGGATCTGATAACCTGTGTATGACGATGAAGGACGCAAGTAGACGGGCTGCAAGCGGAGCTCCAGTGTTTCAGAACAAAGGCAACTTGTGTATGACGCTACGAGGCATCTACGCATATAGTTGTTACATATAGATGGCTGCAATGATAGCAGGGACTCCTTGAACTTGGGAAGGCGGCGCGTAGTTTACGCGGTTCGGCCCTCTCGAAGTGGCTTGATGAGGCCCCAGCGTCAACGAGTCACGATCGGTTTGGACGGGGAATGCACGGCCAGACCCGCCTGGACCCGTGTACGTTACCCAGACGCACGGTGCATCACGCACCTCCCTCGCGTCGCTACCAGACCCGAGGCGGCTCCGTCGCGCCTGCTGTTGCTGTCCACCTCGCCAGTTTCGGGTGCATCTGCGCGAGCACCACCGAGGAGGAAAGAGGCGGAGATT
>JAADYK010000778.1:0-14197 GCA_023338225.1 Halophytophthora batemanensis | reverse complement strand
GGAAGAGCAGGACCGGATGTCGCCCGTGAACTCCAACCTGCGCGACCTGCCGCCCATTTTCCTGCAGTACGGCACCATCGAGCGCTTCGCAGACCAGTGCTCCCGCATCGCGGTCAAGGCCCAGGAGCAGGGCGTGACCAACTGGAAGGTGGACAAGATGGTCAACATGCCGCACGCTGTCGTGATGCTCCCCTCGGGTGTGAACCCTGCTGTGAAGGTGGGCATTCACCACGGCTGCGAGTTCGCGGCCGAGCGCGCCGCCAAAATGTTTGGCGCCAACGCGCAGCCGGCGGCGGCCAACTAGGCCTTGTCTTCAGGCAGCAACTCGTGGGAACTCAGTGGTAGATTGGGAACACTAGTAAGCGGTGCATCAGGGTCGTCGGACACCTGTGGAGCATGCATACAGCTGTTGTAGATCTCTGCACAGGGTTTCAACGTAAATTGCACGCTCTTTAGACGCACAGCTGCAGGCAGCAGTACTTCGTGGTTGCGATACAGACTGTTTGGGGCAGTCCTCTGCGCTTTATGCAGCCCCAGTCGTAGACCCTCTTCATGCTGCCGTAGTCGTCATGCGTGCTCTGCCCTCACACCTGCCTAACAGAGAGACCCGGAGCAAGGTGAGGTGGACAGTGGCCGGGAGCAAAATGCGCTCGAACGCGGAGGAGAGCCGCAAACAGGGTGGCTTTTGTCCCACAAAGAGCGCGGGGTCGCGAATTCTATTCACGCCGTGACGGCGATTACATACAACCCGCAGCCCCCAGAACGCCCTCAAGTCGCAGTCGCGAAGAGTGGAGCGAGGCACTAGGCCTCAGGCTGCTGAAGTTGGCCGCAGTCGACGGACACTTAGGCCGAGTCGGCGATGGTCACCTCGACCTCGACACCCGGCTCGATGGAGATCGACGTGATCTGCTTGACGATGTCCGAAGGCGCGTGCAGGTCGATGATGCGCTTGTGGATGCGCATCTCGAAGCGGTCCCAGGTGTTGGTACCCTCACCACACGGCGACTTGCGCGTGGTCAGACGCAGGATCTTGGTCGGGAGACGCACGGGGCCGGCCACCTTCAGGTTCTTGTCCACGGCACCACGCTTCAGGTCCGCGCACACCTTCTCCAGGTTCTTCACGTTACGGCTCGAGAGCGTAATGCGAATGCGGTGGATGCGAGTCTCCTCCACCGCCTCAACGGTCTTCGGCTTGTTCACAAGGGACATGGTGGATAGAGGGCTGCAGCACACCACCACACCACCACACGCGCAGGACCGCATCCACACGTCAGCACACAGTCGTCACGACGCCCCCGGCGCCCCGTAGCCCGCCGCAGCACGCGCAAACACAGCCCCACACCAGCATTTCCTCGCCACGTACCAGTTGCTTTGGACTGTCGGTAACCTGAATCCAAAATGAGCCGCTCAAGTCTCCGCGGGGCTGTCGGCGAGCCACCAGCCAACCAAAACGCCGCGAATATGGTGTGGCCCACAGGAGAAGCCGTGGGCTCCATAAAACCTCAGTGGTGAGCTGGCGAGGTTTTACACCACGTGCAGACATGCGCTCACGCAGGTTCATGCCACCACGGAGGCCAAACGGTTTCGCGATTAGGTATGCAGTACGTACTTACTTGGGTCAGCAAGTCTGTGACGCATTTCCATTCCCAGCCCTCTCGGAAGAAGCGGAGCTGCTCGAGGGAAAGCGCCGCGCCTCGCCTCGCCGAACTTCGCGAGCATGAGTCTACCGCTGCTGCCGTGCGGGGGATCCAGCCGTCCGGCGGCCGTGTGCTTCGGCGTGGGGGTGGCCATGCTGGCCTCCGTGTCCATCTCGCGACACAACCCGCGACTGTGGCGGGCCTTCCGTCGCATGACGCACTCGTCTTCCTCTGCGAGTCGGCGTCCTGGTGGTCGCCGTGGCTTGGCCAGCACTGCCTCTGGCGAGTGGGCCGGCATGGATGGCGAAGCAAGGCTGCTGCAGTGCGCCAAGGAGCTGGAGAGCGTGGAGACCGGCAAGCTGTCCAAGCAGAAGATCACCGTCGTGCAGGTACTGCTGGTGTGGTCGAACTGGGCGATTTTGCGTGGCAGAAAGCTCACTACTCGTTTGTATCATGCATGTGCGTGGATACGTGCACGTAGCTGAATATCCTGGCGAGCAACTTGGCCACACGCAACCACTTCCCCTACGTGCTGGAGTCGAGTTTGAACTGGGAGAACCGCAAGCTCACGCTGCTGCGGCAGCTGGAGGAGCTGGATGCCGACGTGGTCTGTCTCGAGGAGCTGAGCGACTATTGGACGTATGTACTAGCTGGTAGCGTCGTTGCCACCCTGCTTCCTCGATAGAGGATAAGGGGACCAACGTGCGCCTGCTGCTTGTGCGCTGTGTATGTGGCCAACCTGCAGGTTCTTCAAACCAGAACTGCATGAGCGTGGCTACGACAGCGTGTATGTGAAGCGCCCGTCCATCCACGTCTCCAACTGGTCCGGCGAAAAGAAGCACGACGGCTGCGGCATCTTCTACAAGTACGAGTCTTTCAGAACTGTTCGATGTTCAGCTATCCTCCCCAGCGTCTGACGCTGATATTTTGTGTGTGCTTATCTGTCTGGACGGAAGGAAAGACAAGTTTGAGCTGAAAGAGTGCGAGGCCGTGAACTTCCACGACCCGCACGACCGCGTGGCTATCCTGGCCTTGCTCAAGATGCGCCACTTTGCGCAGTTCGTGCTGGTCGGCTGCACACACTTGTGGTGGAACGCAAAGTCCGTCGTCGGCCATCTGGTGCTCATGTTCCTGCTGCTCTCCCTCCTCTTTGACAAGCACTAACTCGCTGCGTTGGCTGCGATTCGTTTGCTCGTACTGCAGGAAAGTGGACCATCAGATGGCTGAGCTCTTTGAGCTGGAGGAGGAGGTCATTCGCATGAGCAGCGACGTCAAGGACAAGTACGAGCGCGACATGGCCGACTCCATCACGGGCCAGAGCAGTCTGCCCATCGTGCTCTGCGGCGACTTCAACAACTCGCCCGAGTCGGCCATCTACGACTACATGGAGAACTCGTTCATGCAGAAGCCCAATCTAGAAGGCGCTAACGAGGTTTTCCGCAGTGCCTACGCTTCCTACCGACAGAACGCACTGGCGAGCGCACTGGAGCGGTCGGAAGAAGCCCAAGCTGCTCTCAAGGTGTCGGACGGCAAGAAGGCTGAGCCGCCGCACACCACAGTCAACTATCGGCGGTGCTGGACCATTGACTACATCTGGTACTCGCGCAGTAACCTGGTACCTGCTCGACTGCTGGACATCCCATCGGAGAAGACGCTGCGTGGTGAGGACGGTCCCGTCGGCTGGTTCAACCGCTTGGCTCTATCGGACGGTCTGAACCGCTCTGGCCGCCTGCCGTCGGGTTTGCACGGCAACCACAACGGCATCCCCAACTCCGTCTTCGGCAGTGACCACGTGCCCATTATGGCCGAGTTGGAGTTCCTCTGCGCCCGCGACGACAACACGGACGAGGAGACGAAAGAGTAGAGCGAAGCCAATCCTCGCCACGACCCCCAAACGAAAAGGAGCGGTATGTGTATTTGAGGAAGAGCTCTCGTGTTCTCGAACCTCTCGGCGTCGTAGGAGTGGGGAGGGAGGGAGTTGACGTCTTTCTTTAGTGTGTACATGTAGAGTTCCTGGGCGGAGGTGTGTCTTGCGTTGCACATTACTGGCGAGGATGAAGGAGGAACGTGGACTAGGCTGCTCCGGCGAGTGAGTGGGGGGGGGCAGGCTCGAGTCGAAGTTTGGCAAACACCCTGTGAAGGAAACTGGTCTCCGTAGCGTGAGGTCGTCTTGGTCGGCTCTGGGCCGACCAGGCACCCGACAAGGAACAGTGGTGTAGGCTGCACTCCAGCCGCGGCGGACGGTTGGGCGGACGTACAGCAGCTAGGCTCCTCCTTGCGTTGAGTTGACAGACAAGTCCGACATTGTGTGCAGTCGGTTTGGAGCAGGGCTTGCCGCTCAGGTGTACTGAGTTCCCACGAGTTGCCGTCATCGCACTTAGCGATGCAGCCGAGCTTCTCCTGTTTTCTCGTAGCCAGCTTCTTGCATAGCCGCTATTCCATTCATCCTTAGTTCTGCGAGCTACTACCGAGCTATTCCTGCGCCTCCACACCCAAGCACGCGACAAGACCTCCTCGCCCCACACCCTCGTTCATTTCCCTAGCTCTCCTCTACATGGAGGATCGACCAGTGTGGTGGGAGCAGTCGGTCGACCAGCGCGCAAGGGAGACATGGATCCCGACGGCGCAAGACCACGAGTGCTCCACTCGCTCCACGCGGATCAAGGACAAGTCGTGATTCCAATGCGAAGAGTACTACATGACGAAGACATGTCCGTGCTGTGGGAGAGCCAACCACAGTATCACCAGCAAGGTCTTCTCGTGCTCGCACTGCAGCCTGACGCTCGACCGCGACGTGAACGCCATGCGTGGCATCTACCTCAAGAACGAACACTTGCTCACTCGGGCTCCTGGAGTCCGGGTGCCCGGAGACGCCTACTCCGCGGTGTCAGGTGTGCGTGAGCTTGCTCGCACACATCGACCCGAAACAGAAAACGGTATGACTTCTAGGGCCAGGACGGTACTTGGGTATCCCATGGTAACTTAGGGATATATCGAGGCGCATTGCCAATGGACTGTCTACTTCCGCCGCCGGTCGCTTGGAGTGACGTTGCGAGTGGGCCATTCGCTACGCACTGGGCTCGAGCCTTCCGCTCGCTGGCGTGAACTCCGTCAAGAGATATCTGCCGTTTTCTTCCATGTTTCTTGTTTGGAAGAACGTAGCTGAGGAAGTCGACCGGGTTCATCGACATGTAAACAACCAGCACAACCTCTTTGTCTCGCAAGCTTCCTCCGCGTGGCGCTAGGCTTTCACGTGACAGTGCTGCGTGCGCACGTATGCGTCGCTCGCCAAGTGCCAAGTGCCAACTGCCAACTGCCAACGACCGTAGCATCCGACATGGAAGTAAGCGAGCAAGCATGCAGTCGCGTGCCTCGCTTCGATGTTGGTGTTCTCAAACATAGAGGCGGGTCGCAACCGGCACTGCAGGGCTTCGTGGGCTCTCCGCTCTCCGCTTTGCAGCGCACAACGCACAACGCACAACGCCCCCGCCCTGGTACACTCTGCGACTCGAAGCGAAGCACAGAGCTAGCTGTCTGCTCGGCCCGACCAGCAGTGTCGTGCGTTTACAGCCACACCAGTGCAATGAGCAACGATATGTGCAGGCACGCATCGATGGCGCCCTGGGGCTGACACAAAGCACGAGGGCTTGCAGCGATTGCAGCGCAGCGTCATAGGTACCACGCGATGACGCGGGGGCGTGTGCTGATAACAGCGGCAGCCCAAGCGGAAAACTGGCGTCGGTGTACCGGATAGGCGGTACACTTTGTGGGGTACCCCTTGGCTGTTACTTTCCATCACGTCAGCAGGAGCCATTTCTCGTTGGGTTTCGCGTAAGCGGGGGTTCTCGGCGACGAGCGCCATGTACGCGAGCAAGATGCGGCCGCGACGCCGCGTGCAGGTGCCTGCGAGGGGCGCGCGCAGTAGTGTCGCGCCTGGCGCTTCGTGTGAGCCGTCACACGCGCTCAGTGGCGCAGTAGAATCCGCGCTACTGCCGTATTCTCCAGTGGTACGAGTGCTCGGAAGAAGAAATGCTAGTGGTGGGGAAGAACAGGCTGGCTGATTGCGCGCTGTGCTGTAGGTCTGCGCGCGAGAGGCATCCACGTGGGCACTAGCGGCCGATGGGCTGCAGCAGAAGTGGAAGGGCTTGAAGCAGCGCACGGCCTGGCGCTACCGCACGCTCAAGGACGAGAACACGGCCATCGTCTTCAGCGACGAGAAGCTGAAGGAAGTGCATCTGAAGCCGCGCAACCGGCGCGTGGATGACCCCATGGGCTGCCACAACGTGCTACGCGCCGCATCCACCGCCAGTCTCAATGGCATCCTGGGCGCCACGTCCCCGGAAGACTCGAGCCAGTTCTGCCGTACCATGGTGGGCTTCATGCTGCATTCGTGTGCGCCGTCCATGCGAGCCAAAGTGCTAGATGTGCTCACGAAAGAGCGGCTGGCGGAGATCACGGTGGCCAACCGCGCGTTGATCATCCGTGCCATCCAACGCTGTCTGCTGTCGCCGCTACACCGCGAGAAGGCCGTACTTCACACTGCAGCTTGCAACGTCATCTGCGGGACCTCCGGTCTGGACCTCTCCGTGCTCAAGGAGCAGATCCACTCGGACGAAGAAGCGTTCATCGACACTTCCGGCCGCATTCAGTTCGAGAACGGAGACGCATCCGCCAAACTGGCTTATAAGCGCAGTACACAGGAGGAGCCGCCGCACTCAGGGGACCTCATCCAGCTCATTTACGGCAACAAGAACGTGACGGAGGTGGTGACCATGATGCAGCACATCGCTGTAGAGAGTCTCAAGGTCAAAGCGCAACAGCCACGGCTGGTTAAAGTGGTGAGCGATATCGACGACACGCTCTTCCCCGGTTGGATCGACCGGCGCTATCCCCTTCATATCCCGTACCCAGGCGTCTCGGACCTCTACGCGCGCCTTTCGCATGGGCTGCTGGAGGACGCGACGGGAAACAATGGCCATCGACCGTCGATCACCTTCCTTACGGCTCGACCGCGAGGCTGGCTCAGCGTCGGGCGCTATCTGACACTGCAGCACCTTAAGAGTCTGGGCGTGGCGAACGTCACGGTGCTCAATGGCTCGGTCAAGGGTCTCGTGAGCAACGAGAAGATCGCCAACCTGAAACTGGACAACTTCCAGCGCTTCGCAGCGCTCTTCCCGGAGTTCCAGTTCGTCTTCTTCGGCGACTCGGGCCAGGGCGACGCGCTGCTAGCCTCGCGCTTGTTGGCGCAATGTCCGGATCGAGTGCTGGGCGCATTTATCCACGACGTGAACCCGCTGTTCGCCAAGACAGGCGATGGCCAGCTCAAGCGCGAGTACCGAGCGTACGTGACTCGTCTCTCGTATTGCGCGTTTGTGACGGATGTAGGAATCTGGAGAGTGCGTGAGCTAACTCTGAGGTGTTGTGTGCGATGTAACAGCCAAGGCGTGGAGTTCTTTGACACGTACGCGGGTGCAGCGCTCGCAGCGCACCAGAAGGGGCTGCTTTCGGCTGAGCATCTTCTGCAAGTGGTGGCTGCCTCGGAGAAGGAACTGGACGAGATCCTCTTCCTGGGGCCGCAGGCCGACGCCACGAAGCAGGAGCGCCGGCTAGAGTTGGAGAAGGACAAGGAGCGCGTGCACATGTGCATTCACGCGCAGGCCGTCCAGCCGACGGTGCCCTCCATCGACCATTGCGCGTGAACCAGCAGAGCCGAAGTCGAAGCAGGTTCATCGGCGTGACATGACCTTTCTTAGAGTCCCTTTCGTTTTCGCACCAATCACAAGGCGGGATAGCCAAATTGATATGGATATCAGCCAATCATCTATCGACTTGGTGAATTGACCTCGTGCTCTCGCCACCAAACGAAGGACGAGAGCTGCATGGACCGCGAGGAAGCGCGCGTGCGCATGCTGCGTCTGTGGCTGGCGCTGAGCAAGAGCGACGCTGCGCCCTCCTCCATAAGCATCTGCACCACCCAGAGGTGCGTTTGTGAGGGTCGCTGACCTGTGTCGTGCCCTGGAAGCTCCACACTGACTGACTGGGTTCTCCTTCGACTTGCAGCACACTGGTGCACGCCGACACCTTGGTGGCGAATGCGGAGCAGACGCTCTTCGCCTGCTCCAACCTAGCCACGCCGCTGGGCACCTACCGCCATGCCGTGCTGCGCGACCGAGACGTGGCGCAGCTGGAGCGTCCGCTTTCGGTCGCGCAGGTCCGCGCATTGCTCAACTAGTGGCGTGCAACTGGAGCTGCTTGCTGCCGGATCCCTCGGTTCGATCGACGCGGCGTGAGAGGCACCACGAAGCACAGACGTGGTAAAAGGTCGCACGAGCTAACGTGGAAGCGCAGCACAGTCAAGAGATAGCACGACAAGCTGGAGAGAAGGTGGCACGGCATGCACATGCAGAGGTGGTTCATAATAGCGGATAGCAGGCGGATCTGACGCAGTCGTAGACAGGTTCTCATAGACGAAGGACCATGGACTGCGGGCTGCGCGACGGTGGTTTCTGCTCCACAGACGCGCCGCTGCTGTCTGTGGGCGGCGTGGACGCCTCTCCGTCTCCTTCCACATCGGCATCCGCATCTCCAGGCGAGTTGCTGTTGCTGTTGCCGTGGTTGTTGCTACTGTCTTCGCCATCCATGTCCTTGTCCTTGTTGCCCCAATTACGCGGTTCTCCAGACGCCAGCGGTGCGTTGGCTTGGACACTCGACTGCTGGTGGGGCGAGAGCGACGACGACGAGTCCGAAGGTGAGAGCGAGCCGCTTTCGCCGCTCGTGTGCGCGCTGCCAGTCACAGAAGCAGGCGCGTTGTCCGTGCGCTCGGAGCCGCCAACGATGGCGTCCCCCGTGTCACGGAGGCGGTAGATGACGTTTGGACCCGGCGGTGGCGGGCGCGGCCAGTCCTCGATGAGGTGGCTCACCGACTGCTGCACGCGTGACTGGAACTTGCGCACAAGTCGCTGCGCCGCGTCCTCGGACAGCTCGGCGCGGTGCTTGAGCGCCGTGCGTCTCAGCAGCTCCTCCAGCTCGCCAAAGCTCAGCAACACCCCCAGTTCGGCACGCGCGTGGATGACACGCACCACACCGGCCTCGTCCTCGAAGGGGATGTAATCGGGCGCGCAGGGCGAGCTGAGCTTGTGCTGCGCGCGCTTCTTAAGACGTCGATGCAGCGCTGCGAAGTGGACACCGTGGACCTTGGCAGCATTCCGCAGACTCATGCCGTGGATGGCCACGTCTTCCATGGCGCGTTCCCACACTTTGGCTGGCACCATGTTGCTCTGGCGATAGCGACGCGGACCTTTCTTGCTGCTGGCGCTTCCCGTGGCGCTTCCCGTGGCGCTTCCCGTGGCGCTGCCGGGGCCACGACGATAGCCCTCATCCGGTCGTGGATCATATTGACATGGAGGCGACTGAGGTGGCAGACCGCCACCACTACGAGCGTCCCAGCGGGACGTCGGTCGTTGCTGCACGGGGAATGGACGAGGCGACTGGCGGTAGTTGTGGTACTGCTCGGAGCGGATCCAGTGGACCTGCTCGTTCTCTGGCTGCTGCTCACACTCGAACTCGTACTGCTGCTGCTGTTGCTGCTCGTAATCGAACTCGTACTGCTGGTACTGACGTTGTGGGTAGTGGCTCGAGGTGGCGTCCACGCCCGCGAATCCGTTTTCGCGTTTGAAGTGTGCGAGCCAGCGTGGCGATGGAAAGTCGGGCGGCAGTGGATGACGGCCGTTGTGGCTCACGATCACACGCACCACGTCGGCGATCTCGGCGTCCGCGTAGCCTTCGAAGCGCTCGCTGTCGTAGGCCTCGCGGTCGCGGCCGTACATGCCAGCGTCCGCCGTGGGCTCGTCGTTGAACCGTGGACTGCCCAACTGCTGCTGCATAGATGTCCGCGGACGGCGACGACGGTGCTGGTGGAACTGCTCGCGTAGGACGGCCACCACCTCGTCGTTGAGCTCTGGCGTGAGCTCGCAGCTTGCCAGAGACTGGGCCGCTCGAGTCTTGCCTGGCATGGAGGCGGTTGGACTGCTGCCGGGGCCTGCACACTGTTCCAGCGCCGACGTGTTGAGCGTCGGGAAGACGTAGCGATCATTGGTGTTGGTAGCGTTAGTGCCGACGGGTCTCTGGTTCTTACTGCGGCTGGAGCTGGAGCTGGAGCTGGTGTTGCTGGTGTTGACGCTGGCGCTGCTGGAGCCCGAGAGCGACCGCTGCGGGAGCTGTGGCGGAGGTTGCTCGTACCGCTGCTGCTGCTTCTGCTGCTGCTGCTGGAGTTGTTCGTAGTGGCGCACGCGGCGGTGCAGCGCCATCTGCTGCAGGCCGTAGAGCTGTGCGGCGCGGCCGAGGCTGAGGCGGCGGTCCAGGACGGCGTGGATGGCCTGCGCCCAGACCTTGTCGCTTATGGAGCTGGAGCTGGGGCCGGAGCTGGCCCCCGAGCCGACGGGGCTCCATGGCCTCTGGGCGGTCCTAACGCCGAAGCCGGAGCTGGTGCGGGGACTGACGCTGCTGTTGGTGTTGGTGTTGGCGTGGACGTGCCCCGGAGCAGCGCTCGAGCTGACGTCCCCGGACATGTCGGCTGTCGGGTGCTCGACTGTGTTCCGTTTCAGCCGAGTCGGCTGTGGCGTCTAGCGTGGGTGGGTGGATGGATGGCCCTGCGACTGGGAAGAGGAGGCACCGGACGACTCGACTCGGGAGCATGCGCTTCTCGGGGCCGAGCGGAGATTCTTTGTGAGGAAGGCCGCGCTGGGCGCGGATGTAGGCCGCGCGTCCTTGGCCGCGGCGTGAAGAGCAGGCGGCCGAAGAACACCCCAGAACGAAACATTGTACGCCCGGGCCTGCGAGAGGGGGAGGCAAGCGGCCGAGCTCTTCCTTCGTCCTCAAGTAGGATCAGCACGGGCCCGAGCCCGAGCTCGAGCCCGAGCCCGACGGACGATGGCAAAAGTGAAACATGGCACTTCTCGCAGCAGAGCGACTCCAGGCTTCGTAGAGCAGCAGAGCACCGGTGCATGCTGTGCTGCAGGTGCGGCGCTTTACACAGAGCTGCGCGGCTCGCGAGCACTTGAGAATGCGTCCGACTTGGCCGCCGCGCAGCCCGCATATCGCTACCAAGAGGTATCGCAATAGCCAGCCAGGACTGACAATTCTCACAGCAACACAAGCAACAACACTGTGCGCAACACGTTCCGGTGGCCCCTAAAGTAGGACGCTAAGCACCCTAGCCCAGGCCGCAGTGACGGAAGTCGGACTGCACTTTGCAAGCCCGCTCTGATTGGTAAAAATAGTAAATAGCGCGGCCCGGAAGGTGTCGAACGTTCTTCCGTGTTCTTCTGGACGCCGTTTATGTGCCAGACGGTCTTTCAGGTTACCGGTATCTGCCGGTATTTGCATGCGTCCGAAACCATCCCTGCTGAGGTGGCTCGCTCGATGCGCAAATACCAACGTATACGGGGAAAGGTGAGCGACAAAACGACGTGAACGAATCGAAAGGACAGAATTCACTGACACTTTTACAAAATTGAAGTGATTTGGCTTTGAGCTGCAGGATTTGTGCAAACCATAGACGCGACAGAACTAAACGGTCATTATCTCGGACTGAAAAGCTCAGGCTATTTCGGTGGAGCTACTTTCAGTAGAATTGATAACGTGAAACTCGTTCGCAATGTCCGCTACAGCAGGACTCGTCGATCCTCCAACGAATGGCCCCGCTTTCTCAAACGCATGCACAGTTGCTTGCGGCGTAACTGTTTAGTCGTTTCCATTGCTCGACCGAGCATGTATCACCTTCGCTCCCGTGACTTTTTCGGGTGAGTGTTAATGGACGCAGCTTCAGCGCAGACCTGCTGTGTATGCAGCTTAACAGGCCTCATTGCTCCTACATTTCGGGTTTGCGCAATACATGCATAACTTGGAGGAACGTAGGAACCCTCTGTGGCAAGATCGGATAGCTTCGCTTGCACACTGTCTATCTTGTGCATCTTGAGCCCGTCTAGTAGCAGCAGTGAATGCTGCTGGATGCTGGGTCAAAAGACATGTGAATCCAGTATAGCATGATCGCCTCGTCAAACCATGCATTTTCTTGCACTGAGCAAGTGGCAACGCCTGGAGGCACGAAGGACTGAGCCTCCTTCTCCGCTTGTCCCCCTGATTTACCCTGGAACACGGAGTAGAGAGGCATCGCCATGCCATCTACACATACCAGCAGCGCCAGCGTAGAGCGATGATTCGTGGATCCCATGGTCCGCGCTGCGACGACATGAGAGTTGACTTCGTCCACTGTCATCTGTAATGAGGCGTTCCCGAACACCGCCGTTTGATCCAAGTTAAAGATTCTGCTGCGGTCAGCGATGCCAGTCCGAGGCGACTCGAAGCTTGCCTCCGCAACAGTACGGACAGTATCGCAGAAATTGGATTTTGTATTGAGCAGCTCTCCTCTCGGTTTCCTTCCTTTGCTTATGATCTACCGCAACGTCAGTCTATTTCTCTTCATCAACCTAAGAAGCAGAATACAGAAAGTGCATCGGGTACAAGTATATCACACACACGAAAGTCAAAGCAAAGTGTGGTTGCCTTACCATTAACACCAAGCTATTGCTGCGCAGGCAGACTTGCCGGTGAAGAAACCCGGAGTGGCCTCTTATGCCATGAGAAAATCACGCTCCTTCTTACCACGTAGCACTTACGTCTCAGATCCGTGATTCTTGTCGTGAGATGGTCCTCTTGGACCTGTGAGTGTGAGCGCCGACCGATATCTTCCCGTGTGGGACGTCTCGGCGGGTTGCTTTCCGCAGCAGCGGGAGCTTGTCATGAGATCAACACCTGCAGCTTGATGCCGCACAAGCGAGGGAATTTGGCGAGGGTGCTACCGTTAGTGTGGTTCTCGACAATTGCTTCAACGGTGCCAAGCTGGAAGTAGTTGGTGGAAGAGCGCGGGATGCAATGGTTTGGCATCATCTGAGATTTTGTGAAATGGGCTGCAGCGTTGACTACCGTGGATTCCGCCGGATACACTAGTCCAAAATGGTTGACTCTACTAAGCCAGTTTGGTCGAATGAAATTTACTCGTTGTGACAGAAAGATGCGAACGTCTCTATTTGGGAGGAATACGGGCTCTAAGCCTTGTCCAGAGTGTGACTTGATAAAAACGAGCAACCATTCACATATTTCCGAATTTGTCGGTAAGTCGTTCAAGCCATCACTTTGTTCCTGATCTAGAGTTGCGGCGGCTCAGGCAGAGATAAGTTGCTGTTACTATCGAAGATCCTATGTTATAAGCTATGCCATTCTTAGAAGCCATGTTCAACCTCAGCCAATCAGAGAGCTCAGCCTGGCAGCATCGTTTAAACTTCGTTTAAACCACCCCTCAAGATATGAACGTATTGAGTGCGTAATTGCACATGACAGTCATAAAACAAATAGTGAGTGAATTGCATCAATGGCTCTCCTGGTCCCGACTCGAATGCACATTCGCCAAGGGTGGACATATCAGAGCCCAAATGGCTCTTCCAAAACTCTCTCCTAAGGCCGTAAAATTAGGAAAGACACCGCTTAGCAGTCCAAGAAGTACCTGTGTATTGCTGTTGACCAAGCCCAGGAACTGCACATTCTGGAGCTAGTTGCGGATCGCGGCTTGACTGTCGCAGTCGGGATTGCGTACCCAGGCCTAATCTTGCGTCAACAGAAGTTCGATCAACGCCGGCTCCGTCGGTGGCGACATGCGTCTACAGTAATGAGGAAGACTGTAGCGGAGGGAAAAGAATGTCGGATGAAAAGCTACCTCCGTAGAGCCGGTACTGTTCTGTCACGCAAGGTTGAAGAACGGGTCGTCAGACGCATCGCCAACCTGCAACATGAAGGCGCCCTTGTCTCACTTCTGATGCTCATGTTAAGCCACAAAAAAGGTAGCCGTGGCAAACGGTATTCTTGCTGAGAATTTCTCGGCCCCATCGAGCTGGAAGACGCGGTTCTTGGCGAGTTCCAAATTATCTCCGCCGAAAACCACTTATCTGCCGATCCCTTTACTCGACGTGGAGGAATGATTGCCATCACTTTGTGCTCAAGACCCTGTCTGCTATCGAAGAGTACAAGGTCATCTAGGTCTTCAACACGGACCAGACAGCGGTGAGCTACGAGTTCCTTCTCACTACATTCATCAACCAAGCCGGCAGCAAAATCGTCCGGGTGCGTAACAATGGCGCGGAGGAGGAAGCGCCTGACCATGATGCTCCTTTTCGACTCGCACGGCTATAAACTGGCATCCTTCGTTGTCCTGAAGCAAGCGTCCTCCAAGATACCGGCAACATGAGCATTCAACTAGCGGCAGTAAAACGGCATTGGACGCGGGATCTGGAGGGAGGTGACCCCTCTCATTGACAAGCATGGTTTCCAGATCTATGCCAAAACCAAGGGATGATGGAACAGCGATCTCTCTCTCCACAACTCCATCACCACCCCGCACGTCGGTCACGCTTTCCATGAATCACTGGCTCCAGCTCCCCATCTGTGTCGCCGCGCTGCCTCTTCTCCTGTCTTCTCTCATACCGATCACCGCATGCAGCAAGGACTTG
>JAADYK010000777.1:0-14198 GCA_023338225.1 Halophytophthora batemanensis | reverse complement strand
TGGAGCTTCAGAGTGGCTGAGCGAGCTTCGGGACAACCCAGCGTCTTTTCCAGCATCTCAAACAGCAGAGCAAGGACTTCGGATGCCGTGGTGAACGAGTATGATGCCCCCGAGGGTCGAGGATTGTGAATTGCAGGGTAGCAGTAATGCGCTGCGATGGTTTGAAATGCTGGAGGCTGGCCGCTTGGGTGCTCCCAATCTACCTCGGATTTCCCACGAGATGCCATCGCCTTTCTTGATACTAACGCTCCGCTAACATCCACGCCAGGATCGCCCAATCAACCGGTTTGGGATGCAACACGCTCCATGCTGTCACGGATCCCGGCCGCTCAAGACCGCTACACGACGAAGGCAAGCTCGTGCTGCGGGAGAACCAGTCGCAGCAACACCAGCGAGAACGTCTTCTCGCGCTCGCACTGCAGCCTGACGCTCGACCGCCACGTGGACGCCGCGCGCAACATCTACCTGGAGAACGAGCCCCTGCTCACTCGGGCTCCTGCAGTCCGGGTGGCCGGAGACGCCTACTCCGCGGTTGTTCGTTGCGCATGAGCTTGCTTACGCATCGACCCGAGGCGAAAACCTATGTCTTGCAGGCCCAGGACGATGCTTAGTCATTCCATGGTAGCTTCGGGATATATCGAGGCGCTACGCTCTCGATACAACGCCATGGCTGTGCAATCCGACGCTTTACAGGCCACTAGCATGAGTCTGGCGCACCAGCTCCTTCGCATACCAGCCGCATACCTGCATGACTGCTCTGCCGTTCTCTTCTAAGCAAAACTGTCACTAGCCGCCGAGCTGATTCCAGCACTTTGTGTTCACGTAACCCCGTCGTCCCCCACTGTACCGCTTGCACGGTACACTGGCGGACTCGGAACTTTCGGGAAGCAAAAGCCAACCGACACAAGCAGCCAAGCAAGTCGAAGCAGCAGCCAGTCGACATGCTCCACCGGGTAGTAGCACGCTGTGCGCCTGCGCTACGAGCGCGGTGCGCCGCCGCGGCACCTCAACGTGGTGTGCAGCACCTGCGCAAGGCGTCGCGCGCGCTTCCTTCTTTGCAGACGCTCTCTGCCTCCTTCCAGGGCCGCCACTTCTGCTCGCACAAGGACAAGAGCGCCAACGCCAATGCGACCACGACGGCGGCTTCGGTCTCCGCCGACGCGGGCGAGCCGACGCAGGGCGAAGCTGCGTACGCGGGCGGCGCGCCCGGTGTGGAATCGGAGGGTGAGAAGTTTGTGATGGTGTACACGTGCGCGGTGTGCGAGACGCGCTCGGCCAAGACCATTAGCAAGCACGCATACTACAAAGGCGTGGTGCTGGTGCGCTGCCCTGGCTGCGAGAACTTGCACCTGGTGGCCGACCGTCTGGGCTGGTTCGAGGACGGCGGCACCGATGTGGAGACTCTGCTGAAAGCCAAGGGCGAGAGCGTGCGCTTCGTCACGGGGGAGAACGTGCTGGAGCTCACGGAGAACGATATCATTGGCGACGTCAAGCCGCGGGAGGAGTAAAGCGCGGCCTCCAACCGAAGACAGGCACCTGTTTGCATGCACAACAGCGCGCTGGTGGGCGACGCGACACTAGAGACCAGTGCGGCGCTTGCCAGTGCTTTTTGAACAGTATATCTTCAACGGTGTCTTCTTTGGCCCACTGAGCTTCTCGTACCCTCCTCCTTCATACCACCTGGATCCCCTCGCATCGGCTGTTATTCTGCTGCGTCGACGCCATTCGTCTCCGTGAGATGCTTGAGCCAGGGACGTCGGCCAGAGCCGCGGAACATGACCGACTCGTGCGTGTTCACCTGGACAGACGGGTTGGCGGACGCGAGCTTGGTGGTCTTGGCGAGTCGCGTTGAGTCGATGGTGTGCGTCTCGATGTGGTGCTTGCGTTTCTTGCTCTGGTTCTTGTGTCGCACCATGTGCTCCTTGAGCCCTTCTTCCTTGCCGTACACGCGCGCGCACACGGGACACTTGAACCACTTCTTGCCGTTCTTCATCTCGATGATGGCTTGGTACTCGTCCGGCACATCCATGGGCGCCAGTTCATCATCCGCGTCCTTCGTCGCGTTGCCGTCTTCCGGCTTACCCGAGCACTTGTGGAACTGCATGCCGCGTCGCGCGTTGAACTTCATATCGCAGAGCGGACAGGTGAATGGATGCAGTTTCTTCTCGTCCACAGCCTTGTTAACCGGCAGCGCCAGGTTGGCAATGCCCGCCTGCTTGTTGGCGCCGATGCGAATGGCGTTCTGCGCCGAATACATCTCTTTACCCGTCTCCATGTAAGCTGCAATGACGCAGCCAGCCACCATGGCGTCAAACTGGTGCACGTGCTCGCGAACGTCACGGAACTCGGCGAACATCTTCTTAGCACGACTGCCCACGATCTCGTGCAGATCCAAGTTGCTGATCGTGTGGTCGATTAGCCGGCACGCTTTTTGTTTCATCTGCACATGCCCAAGTGGTTCCATTACACAGTACAAGCGGCATTGTGAGCATGACACGATGAGCCTCCCACCCGAGAAGAGAAGTAGCGCGCTCTGTACCTGGTCCTTGTATCCGATACGCGTTCTCCGTTCGTCCTTGCCCATTTGACTGAGGTTCATCTCCACAAACTCGGCAGCTCGCCGCAGATTCCCAGCCATCTCGCCATCCTATTCATTGGCAACGCACACCCATACACATACCCATGCATGGAGCCAGAGCCCACCAGCATCAATCGCACAAGCATGAGCAACGTTGGAGAGCACGAGGGACGAGCGCGTGTCCGTGCCCGCGTGGCTATTGCTGGGCTCTTCACCTGCGAGATGAGCGTGCGCAGGTTGTGGCCCGTGGAGAAAAGCTTGTTAGGCGCTGGTCCGTGGTGGGACTTATCCTCTTCGCCCTCGAACTTGCGGTAGGCACTGCCCTCGTGTACAATGTGGTCCTGCACAACAGTACCGCAGCCGTTACCGTCCACGCCGTTGCAGATGGTGTCGCCGCGCGCATAGTCCGTGATAAAGTTGTTCTGCTCCGTGTTCCCGCACGTCTCGCACCGGAACCGAGGCGCTGTAAGGCAGTCAGAGCGGATTCCGCACGGCGAACAACAACAACATACAAGAGCGTTAAGTGCACGCATCAGACCCGACACATGGGCACGAGCAAATCGCAGCGCGGCAGGCAAAGCGGGTCGGAACTGTATTATAGCTCCGGACCATACGAGTACCTGTCTTCTGCTCAGCGTCCAGCTCCGAGAACTCGTCGGCGTCCGACTTGCCCGCCTGCTTCATCTTCTTGATGAGCAGCATTACGTCGTTCACCTTAAGTTCGGGCACCAGCAGGTTCACGATGCGCTCCTCCATGGGCAGCGAGGGCTCATCCAGATTCTTGGCCGCCTTCGCTGCAGTTGCGCGCGCACTAGCGTCTTTGCGAGACGACTTCTTGGACGTGTCCGTCTTCTTCTTCTTCGGTTCCGCCTGCTCCACACCAATAATTCACCGCATGCCCGCCATCAGCACCCACACAGCCACACAGCCACAACAGAGCGACTTCAACGCACTTTATCCATACTCACCACTGCCAGCGGTTCGTCATCAATCGACGGGCGTCCGTGAGCGTCCGTGGAGGCCACCACCACATCCGGCTCCGGGATGGCAAAGCCCGCAAAGGCGTCCTCCCCGCCGTTGTTTAGCGCGGCGAAGAAGTCGTCGGCGCCCGCATCCAGATCCATGCCTGCTGCCTGCAGTCAGTCGTCGCTCCCTCCCCTGTATGTGGCTGTATCCGTCTGTGTGGAGCTGCACGAACGCGCGGACACGGTGGTCGCGCAGGCGTTTCCCCCGCTTTCAGCTCGACTTCGTTTCCTTCTTGGGCGCTGTTCATCAAGCGCGCCAAAGGCCGAATGACTGAAGCCCCGACTGAAAGGGGGAGAGAGGCCCCTATTTTGCACTGACACTCCCCTAAATTAGCAACAAACCAATTCTGAGAGGGCCCTTGGAAACGGTGTCATGCAATCTAGCAAGGCCATCCAGAGATGGAGGGAGCAGACTGGCACACTGTGCCCGAGTTGAAGTGGCTTCACGGAGAGGGTTAGGCACGCCTCGATATACTCCGGAGCCACCACGAGGTGTCGAAGTTCCGCTTAATCGGCATGGACTGGCTTGAGCTCGGCAAGCAAGACCCCTTTCTTGTGTCCGCTTGGGCACCACTTTGTCAGCAAGGTGGGCGTCGTTGCGGTTGACGCCAGTCCATGCAAGATCTGCCGGAGGTCTTGCCCCAATAGCGAGGTCATGCTAGCAATTCTGCTGCTCGTGTTCTTCGAGAAGCGCTTCAACTCTACGCGCGACGTGCTGGAGAGCGACCTCGACCAAAATGTTTTGCCTATGAGGGTGTAGCGATCCCCGCGCCAACTGCACAGCATTCCCAAGCTGTCTCCCCAAGATCGCTCGAGACGAAAACGTAGCAAAGCGCTCGCACGCACCTAACAACCGCGGAGTAGGTATCTCCGGGCACCTGGACTTCAGCAGCCCGCGTGAGCAGGTTTCGTTCTTCAGACAGATGCTGTGCGCGGTGTTCACGTCACGTTGCGGTTGAGTGTCAGGCTGGAGTGCGAGCATGAGAAGACCTTTTCACTGGTGATGCTGCGGTTGGTTCTCTCGCAGTACAAGCACGTCTTCGCTGTGCAGTGTTCTTCCCACTGGAGCCACGACTTGTCCTTGGTCCTCCTAGAGTGAGCGGAGCACTCGTGGTCTTGAGCAGTTTGGGGGCCATATCTCCCCTTGCGCGCTGGTCTACCACTCACTCCCACCACACCGGTCGATCTCCCGTCGAAAGAAGAGCTTGGGAAACAAACGAAGGGAGTGGAGCGAGGAGGTCTTGTCTCGTGCTTGGGTGTGGAGGCACAGGAATGGGTCGATAGTAGCTTGTAAGACCGGGAATGAATTGAATAGCCACCATGCAAGTTGGAAGCTAGCTACGGGAAACCTGGAGTGACCGAGAAGAGCAGCTAGCAGCAAGTGGTGCAGGGTATTGCTTAGACGTGGTTCGTCCTGACCTCTTACGTATCGCGAATAGCTGGTGGGCTAGATCCCACAAGTAATGGCACCTCGTGGGAGTAAATTGGTAACGGCTGGGAGCGGTACGTGACTCGACACACGGGGCACAGCGGCACCTCGTAGATGTTGAAGTCTTCGAAGGCCCGCAGGCAGCGCGTGTGGAAGACGTGCGAGCAGCTCAGCAGCGATGCGTCCTTCATAGAAGCGCTGTGCATCGCAGTGTGCATGTCTGAAAGTAAGAGATCGCTGTGCGTGGGAGCAAGCATAGTGGGAAGCGAAAGGAACGTACTTGAAGCTGTTGATGCAGATGGCGCACTCGTTCTCGCCACGGTCTTGAGCCTGCAGTTGTCACCGTGTCAGTGAGTATGACGCGTTGCATCGACTTCAGTGTGAAGGAAAGCACAGGCTACTTACCCTGCGGAAGATGGTCAGCCAGTCATCCCCGCATGGCGGGGTCGAGGCGACATCGTCTAATAGAGCATCGAAAGACGAGTAGAAGCCCAGGTAAGCACTGTGTGCGGTCGATGATGCGCATGAGTCGTCCAAGCGCAGATGCACAATGCAGTTCTGTACCGCCATCGGTCTCGGGCGCATGGTCCTGGAAGACGCGGCGACTCATGCTCAGCGACTTGTCGAACTCGGCTAGTAGCGCGTCGATGGAGTCGTCACGCTGCCGCATGGCCACCACGAGCCGATCGGCAGTCTTGCCCACCCTACCACCACAAAGCAGTGGAGAAAGAACTCATCAGACTTGCCCATCTCGAACTGCCCCACAGTGAAGACCGCTGGCTTGTCGACTCGATGGCCGGGTACCTGCTGGCGAAGAAGCGACGCCGCCGCACTGGGTCACCTTTGCCGGCACTATAAAACTGCAGTGCACATGAGACCAACAAGTTCCAGCACCGATACAAACAGCCAAGCAAGCGGCAAAGCTATCCTCTACACCTTTTGCCACAAGACAGCGGTGCGACGACGCGTCAAGAACCCGCGAAACACAGCCTGGAGTCGCTTAGCGCTGTACTCGCGGTGAAAAGCTGAAGCCTTGGTGGTCGCATGTTTCTGGTAGTCCTGCTTGCGACAGAGTGGACACACTCGCTGCTTGGTGCGGAGAAACCTGGCAAGGAACGAACGCGTTAGATTGCGGTTTGAGTGAGCAGAGCGATGGAGATGCAGGCGTCAATACAAGTACCTCTCGAAGCTCGCGAGACAGTCCTGGTGGAACATATGCGAGCAATCCAAGATCACTTGCTCCTTCCTACCCAAAAGCTCGCGGCAGATGGAGCACGGCTGGCTGACGTCGCCACGTGCTTCTGCCTGTTGTTCGCAGTGCTCCCACTCATCTCGTGTGAGTCTTGGGGGTGGTTTCGTGACCTGCAGCAGCAGCAGATCATTCTGGTGAGATATCTTCCGTCACGCAGCACGCAGACAACTACAGAACGTGTGCTCTGCCTTGTGACGTACCAACCCTCGCTTCTGCGCTAGAGTGAGCCGGGGACGAAGCTGTCGACTACGCTGAGTCCCGCAGGCGGAGCAGTAGTCGCGCTCCCGTCCACAATGGATACTGTGTGGCATCTCGTCGTTCTCGAAGGTGCACGCCTCGCACACCCACACGCGCCGATACTCGGAGTGACAGATGGGAAGTGTGGAGGAGGTCAAAGTATCCAGCGCGTCGACCTGGAAACAATCAGTCTGGCCAGCCCAAAACCCGTTGTCAGTGAAAGAGTGCAGACATAAGTCTGCACCTTGTTGTGGCAAAGGTGTAGAAGAGGTTTCAGGACCAAGATGAACTGGCCGTGTCTTAGGACGCACTGCTTTTTTGCGAGGCTTCGTCGGCACGCGAACTCGCCGTGGGCGAACATGCAAGTCGAGCGTCATGGAGCGTGCCAGGTGATCCTAGCCCCGCAGGTACAGCCACGTCGGGGAGCACGTTGAGTGTCAGCAGCTATCTCGCCTTGAACACGGAGATAATGACACCATCTCCATCGATCCCAACAGCCTTCAAACCTGCAGTGCGGCGGCGTTGATTATCGTAGACGACTCTTGCATGGCGTGATGGAACGTGACTTGGCCCAGAACGCACATGCAGCAGCATTCGCGTCACTACGAGCCAATTCATTAAGCACAAGTTCACTAGACAGTTCACCTCCGGTCCTCTTCGCTGCGCTGCGCTTCATTGTAGTAGCAGTCGACAAGAAATGGCACAGTTGGGCTGTGCATTGGCTGTTTCGCGCCCCTCGGTCCCACAGACCTGGACTTCGCTTGGAGCGAAGCATTTTCAGTTTCGCTTTCGTCTCCCAAAGAAGCCACCCAAGGGGCGACTCTCGTCCACACTTACTCGTCGACAACGCTAGCGGCTGTAGCAGGAAGAAAGTTTAACGAGGCGTACGCGCGCCACCCTTCGAGCTCATGGAGCCCAAGTACGTGGACCAGGATGAGGAGCTCGGGTGCAAGGTCAGTCACGCGAAGCTGAGCGACAAGCCGGTGCGATCGAAA
The DNA here is from genome assembly GCA_023338225.1 of Halophytophthora batemanensis. Lineage (NCBI taxonomy): Eukaryota > Oomycota > Peronosporomycetes > Peronosporales > Peronosporaceae > Halophytophthora > Halophytophthora batemanensis. Next base: position 6,682 of record JAADYK010000777.1, on the reverse strand, counting down.
GGACTAGAGTCGAAGCCGGTCAAAGACAACGAGTGGCGCGCGGCACAGGCCAAGCTGGATCTCGAGGTAGAGCGCGAGTGGAAGAAGCTCCAGAGTGACACCGGCACTGGCAGGATCGAGATCTCCAACGACCCGCGCGCCAAGAAGATCTGCAAGGGACTCGTCATGTAAGCCCACCGAGTTGGTGTGTCATAGAGGAGCCCTTCGCACTTGCAGTCGTACTCACCTTTGACTCTTGCGAATAATGTTTGTGCCTGAAGTAACCACATGAACATGCGCTGCGGGGACTCTGGGCGCCTCATGTGGCAGTCCGACGAATGGTACGTTATTTCCTCGGGTGTGCTTTGAGGTAGTATGGAAATGAGCTCGATAAGTGACAGTGCACGGGCTTTGTGCTAATGGTAGGGGGAGGGACGTCTACGAGGTCGAGCAGAAAGGTGGGGTGGTTTCTGATGAGGTGTGCTGCTTGAGGAAGGTCTAGAGGACCTGCTGTCTAACGCTTTGATTCCTGCACACTCGATCATCTTCTACTACTGCGAGCAGCACACATCCCGGCAGACATCCTCAAGTGTTCTGCTGTCTCGCGCGAGATCAACTTCAGCTCGGTGGAGGAGATCCCGCAGTTCCGTCTCGAGCAACGCATCTTCCTGGAGGGTAGCTGTATTGAAGGTGCGTCGTCCTCCAGCACCGTTCAGCTTTAGTGGTGCACCCCGAGTACGTATTCACCCGGTTCACTGGTTGTGTCGAACGTCGACACGTTCGTGGTGTCCTGCTTTCTGCTCTTTAGAGTGGATCTTCAACTTCGGCTACGTGATTCCAGGCTCCACCAACACGTGGCAGCAGACCATCGAGTCCGCAGGCGAAGAGAACATGCTGGACCCGGAGATCATGAGGTAAGGCTGGCCCCTACTGCTGTGTAAGCGGCAACTCGTGCTCCAAGTGTACTGATGGGCTTCCTTCGCGCCTTCCACCTCGTGCTTGCTTCATGCCCGTCTGTGTGCGATTGGATCCTCACAGCGGCAAGCTGACGATCGAGACGGCATTCTACGACGGCCACGTCTCCATCGCCAAGACGGTCTACAGAATATATTATGTCTGATGGCGTCGCAACTCCAGAAGCACAGATCCGAGTTGGGACGCTGCTCAGCCACCAAGGTTACCTTCCACCTCCAGCTCTGGCTCAGCTACAAGCATACAGTAGCAGCTGTGAACCACGGTCTTGCCCGCATTCGACACAAGATACACCTAAGAACGGACGATGCGGAATCCAAGAATCAAAGAGCACTCACATGCACTTCAGTCTCTATAGCTCCTGCTGCCTGCCTATAGCTCTAGGCGCTCCTTCTCCGCGACATTGCTCGCGGCCCCGGCCTGGTTGATGGAGTCGTGGGCGTTCGGGAAGCAAGGCAGCTCGTCCTTGAACTGGTACAGGTCTCGGATCCGGATCGGGTGCGGCAGTGCGCGCAGTTCCTCCTGCTCGGCTTTGGTCGCATTCTTACGCTTGTTGTGTGCGCGCTTCTCGGCAGGATTGCTGCGTCCAATCACGTGCACGGTCAGCTTCTGGGGGCTTTGAAGGATCCACTCACGGTAGAGCTGCGCCATCTCGCTCTTGGTCAGAGTCTCCATTTCCTTCGCAAGTTGCTCGTCCAGGTCGAAGGTGAGGCGACGAGATGTGATCTCGTACCAGTAGCGCTGCGTCGTCTCCAGCAGGTTGTGGTCCGGCTCGAGCTTGACCAGGATCTGTGCCTTTATGTGGTCCTTGAAGTGCTCGTCGTCCATGAGCTCGATGGCCTCCTCGAAATCCACCATGAAGCGATCCACACACCCGGAGATGTACTCCGCTGCGAATAGCGACGACTGTACCATCACGCCAAAGCCTAGAATACCGTTCGTGACGCGCACCGTGCACGACACGTCGTAGCCCAGCTCTTGTTTTGTGCGCAGCGTGTCGAACAGCGGCTCCTCCATCAATTGGTGTAACAGGTCGGCGTAGGCCAGATGGCGCAAGTTAAGAGGACCGATCTGGTAGTACAGCTCCACCTGCGTGTTGGTCTCAGCCCTGTTCTCACTGCGCTCCTTCAAAAGGAAGCCCATTGGTGTCTTCGGGAGCACAGTGATGTAGCGACGCGGGATGTCGTGCATGGGGAGCGGCTCAGATACACGGTGCAGCTCTGTTTCCACATTGGTGATGATCTCGGTCGCTGCCGCCGCGGAGATGTTCCCGTGCGCGAAGCTGGAAAGCCACGTCTTGCCAGCCCACAAACGCTTTGATGCGTAGAGTTTGAGCGTGTCTACCGTTGCGGCTTCCACGGCGTCCAGACAGGCTTCAACCGGGAACGACCGCTTCTCCAGGAGCTGCAGGCGAAGGTATTTGGCCTTTTGAGCCACCTTGACGATCGAGTTCTTGTAGTCGCGCAGAGTTTCCTCCTTCATCACCTCGAAGCGCGACTCGCGGATCTCGGTGGAGAACAAGGCTGCCACAACCACTTGAACCAGAAAGTGAAGCTTGTCGTTAAAGCCGCCAAAGACCAGCTCCAGCCCTGCTTCCTTCACGTTGAGCGAGTAGTTGAGCTCCGCCACGTTGGCGTGGTAGGCGTACTCGTTCAGCGCGTCGCGAACCAACTTGACGTACAGATGCGTGTGCACCCAGTGTTCCACGCCCATAACAACGCTGGGCAGGTGCAGCAGCAGTGCCACGTGGGCGCGAGGCGTGGCGAACATGCGGTCCGGTTTGTACCAGAGCTTGCCGAACGCTGACGTCTCTGTCGAAATGTCTTCAACCCCTGTGGTATCCACGAGCGAAAAGTCCCGAGGGATGAACGGGTTTGGCTGGGGGAGGAAGAGCTTCTCGTTGCTCCCGGCGTCCTTCCAGCTCTGCACAATGGCGGAAGGAATGTCTTCCTTGGAGTACTTGACGCCGAACCACTCCTCTTCGATGGCCTGGAACCAATCACCACACAACAACGATTCGTCATTAAGAGAAAGAGGCTCTTACTTTCAGCTAACGCAGTTGAGGAAAGTAAGACCCGCTTTTTACCTTCGCTTGGAACTCTGAAGATTCCGTGTGTGTCTGCGATACGAGCGACAGACACACGCTCTCGGGAGTCAATTGAGCCAGCATCTCTTCCACCAACTCCCGCTCGAAAGCTCCTTGGAACATGTCGTAGCGCAGGATGTCTTGCGGCGCTACGTTGAAGATCGACTGCGCGTTCCAGCAGATAGGAGTCAGGGTAAAGTGCCACACTACTCCGCATATCACCAGCAAGTCAGAGCTCACGAACCTGCATGATCTCGGCCAGCTCCTCGCACTTTTCCACCGCGCTGTCCTCTTCCTGGAAGCGGAACGAGATGTCGGACAGCGCCAATAGCTCATCGAAGACCCACTCCGGGCAGCCGCTCTCGCGTAGCATGCGCAGGTACTCGAACACGGCCTGTACAATCTCTTCCCAGTGAGAAAGTCCTTCTAGCGTGAGCTTCATAGTCACGTCAAACTTGGCGGCGTAGGTGCCGCAGTCATATCCGTCCGTGTCCGTCACGCCCGCAGTCACCGAAGAGACCCAGCCACGCTCCTTCAACTGTTATCGCACACGACACCACCCAGTGCATGGCAGAACGTCAACATACACACAGTTCCGACACAACACAGCCCGGAGCACTGCTCTACAAGACGCAGACGTACGTAGGAGAGTACGGAGCCTTCGCTTTCGTGGCCAAGCAGACTGGCGATGTAGTCCGCTGGTTTTTGATGGTGGCTTCCGAGAATGGGAGGCACCATCCAGTCAAGGTGAAGCGTGTGAATGTCACGCACGGGCACGATCCGACACAGGAAGGGAGCACCTGGACCAAAGGGTGGGCCAAATGACGCAAAGGACGGCACAGCCACCTGCTTGTTGGGGATGGGACTGAACGACGTGGTGACCCAGTGCTCCAAGTCGTCCAGCGAGTCTTCGCCACACACCACGAGCTTCATGATGTTGGCCGAGTAGTAGCGCTGGTAGAAGTTCTGGATGTACTTGCGCACGTCCACGCCCTTCTCCTCGGGCTGCTCTTGCAGACTCTTCTTGTTGCCCCAGCCAAAGCGGTGGTATGGGTGTGAAGCTGGCGTCACGTCGCAGAGCACCTGCTGCGCGCGGATGCGGTCATTCTGCGTGGCTTGGCTGAACTCCGAGTGGATGGCCGACAGCTCGCGCTCCATGGCTTCAGCCTTCAGCAGCGGCGAGATGAAGAAGTGCGCGAACATGTCCAGCGCCGGCTGCAAGTGCGCCGGCCCCACCTCGAAGGTGTAGCTCGTGACCTCATTGTCCGTGGCGCCGTTGCTGTAGCCACCGTGTGCACTTAGGAAGGACTCAAACTCGTTTTCGTCCGGGTACTTGTCGCTGCCCATGAAGAGCATGTGCTCCAGATAGTGGGCCAGTCCCGGCAGCTCCTCGGGCTCCGCGAAGCTGCCGACGCCCACGGTCAGACAAGCGCCTGCTCTGCGCGCTGGCGGCTCGTCGTGGCCGTCCTCGCCGCCGTCAAAGCCATCCTCCTCTTCCTCCTCCTCGCTGTCTTCTCCGTCCATGCTGTTGTCTCCATCGCTGTCGTCGTCTTCGCTGTCTTCGTCGTCTTCCGCGTCCTCGTTCACCGCTGCGACCACGTGCGGCACCTCGCTCGTGGAGATGAGGAGCACCTGCAGCGCGTTGGGCAGCGTCAGCAGCCGGTACTTCTTGTGGTCGTTGCGGGACTTGGACTGCTCCACCGGGTCTGCCGCCGTGGCGGCGCGGTCGTCTTCGCCCGCCGGCATACTCGCTGCTTGTTGCTGGACTCGCTGCAAGAAGTGGGTGAGCTGGGCTGAGCTGCTGGGCTGCTGCTCGACTGCTTCCAAGACCAGAACGATTGCACCATCCAGGTGACAGTCTGCGTGGTGTCTGCGGCGATCTTTATGGCTCGCTGCAGGATCTGCCCATGTCCCGAAAGCAAGACTCCAACTCGGGACAGTAGCTGCCTCGAACAATTCATACTGCGTGACCCACACCAGATATTAACTTTCTCGTCAGTTTGGGTGGGCCAGCGATCAGCCAGCAGGAAGCGAACAGCCCCAGGCACCAAGCGCGGACGCAAGAGCGGGAGGACGACCATGAAGCTCGGCCGCGGCATCAACGTGGAGCACATCAAGCGCATGACGCTGCGCACCGTGCGCGAGGGCACGGAGGGACAGCCCGAGTTCTTGGCTTTCATGTCGGCGCTGGAGCGCAACGACTTCGACGAGAACCTCTGCAAGCGCGAGGCGCGCCACATGGTGCAGGTCCTCGATGCCAAGGTACGGCTCGTCCTCATGACCGACAGCGCGTCCTCACGATGGGTGGCATGCGTTCTATGGCCCCCTCAGTATGATGCGCGGTATCTGACGTGCGTGCTTTGTCCCTCGTGGTGCTGTGGCTTTGGTGGTGGCTGGACAGCGGAAGCGCCAGGCGGCGGAGCACCGCTCCACGCTCAACTTCCACGTGATCCGCATGATGAAGGGCATTCGCGGCAAGAGAGGCAACTAGAGCGCTTCGCTGCAGCGCGTCTTGACCGGGGGGTGGGCTAGACGCGTCTGCAGCTGCAGTATTCCTCCCGTGCGGTGCTTCCTCAGGCGGTCTGCTGTCGCGAACTCGCGGGTGCACATGAGAAGACACGCGCACGGAGACAAGACCAATGGGAATTTATCAGCGCTTTCCAAGTTTGCAGCGCTACCAACAGTTGATGTGCGCGCGCTGTTGTTCCCTAGACTCCACCTCCTACATGCCCTGTGCATCTACGCGCTCGTCTTGACCCTGAGTGCGAGCCACGAGTTCATCATGAGTCGCGCCAGCCCAAGATGCAGGCATTGACGCAATAGCACGTGCTTGTGTCTCCAGGCCTTGGAGCTAGAACCTTTTGCTGTCTGTGGCTACACGTACCTTGCAGAGCACTGTGAGTCGACATGCTGCCACGAGAGGCCCGTGCTCTAGTCTCAGCACAAGGACCGCTGCAGACTCCACGGCGACTGACACGGTCGCTTCGCCCGACAACCAGCCGCTGCTGAGGTGGACAGCAACTGTGCTTGTGGGCCCTTGCCAGTTGGTGTTGAGAGCGGCACTGGTGCGACGTTCACGTGGCTACGAGCATCTCCCTCCGAGCTGCGAACCCCGCAAGAGGATGGCATTGCTCGTCACATTTGCCCTTGGATTTGCGGATGCCGACTATGGGCAGTGCCTGCGCCGCAGCGTCAACAGACCCAAACTTGGCATTCTAGTGCTCGATTCCATCCAACGATTCTGGCATGCACTTGCATGCAGCTCTGCGCTTCTCTGGAGGCCCAGGCACCACGAACAGCACGAGAGAACGCATCCAGCGATAGCTAAGTGCGGCCTCCTGCAGCAGCAATGCACTGGAGTCCTAGGCTGCTGAATACTAACCTCGCCCACGCAGGAACTCTGGACACTTGGCCTTGGAGCTAACTGTAGCTCCAGCAGGGGCAAACAGGAATGCGGCAATGGCGCCACGCGTGTCTTCTGGGGGTTTAAGAACTGCGCTGCGTCGCGTTGAGTTCCACCGCGGAAGTGTGCACGTGCAAGACGCCCAGGACTTGGACGGCCTGCTGCCATTCCCAACCCACTGCAAAGCGAGCGAAGTGGAGCGCCTTCGCCTCGACGATACCACGCTGCGTATACTAAACGCC
>JAADYK010000776.1:0-14206 GCA_023338225.1 Halophytophthora batemanensis | reverse complement strand
GGAGACGCCTACTCCGCGGTGTCAGGTGTGCGTTAGCTTGCTCACACACATCGACCTAGAACAGCAAACGGTATGTCCACTAGGGCCAGGACGGTACTTGGGTATCTCATGGTAACTTAGGGATGTATCGAGGCGCTCATTTTGCTAATCAGTTTGCGTGGTACACACACCTTACAGTCCGGAATGCATCGCTTTTACCTCTTTTCAGTAACCTATGCTTCGATCAAATGACGAATATCTACTGTGGGCCACGCTACATTCAGGTTCACCACATAGCAATGGTGTAAACCACACGAATCGCGGTAAGAAATCGGCGCGACACAACTTGAAGTTCGCTTGCATGCAGCAAGACCATGGAGAAAGATTCTGCCCAAAGGTTAACCGGCGCCCAGTGCGGACTCGGGCCAGTTGCGGATTTGACACGAAGCGCGCATTCGGCCGGCAAAGGAAAGGAAGCCCGAGAAGGATGGCGACGTCCCCGAGCAAGAAGTGCGTCTCGCTCTACCTGTGTATCTCCCCTTGACCTGCGCTTTCGGAGATACCCGCGTTGTTTGTGTGGGATTGGTGGCGTGGCCCTTCGCGCTGGTTCACTCATGCGCTGGCGTATCTTTCAGCAGACAGAAGGTGGCCGCAAGCGTGGCGGACAACCTGATTGATGGCGCGTTTGTGGCGCCCGCCGGGAAGAAGTACATGGAAGTGATCAGTCCTGTGAATGGCGAGGTGATCGGCAAGTGCGCCGTGTCCACGGCAGAAGACGTGCACCTCGCGGTTGAGAAGGCCCAGGCGGCGTTCCAGGAGTGGAGCAAGACGACCGTCAAGGCCCGCGCCGCGATCATGCTCAAGTTTCACGCGCTCATGATGGAGCACAAAGGTAAATCGTCAGGTGGAAGCGTTTGTGAGGGTGCAGACGTGGTTGAGGCGATTTGCTTGATTGACGCGATCTTGTGTGTTTTCCTGTGCTTGTAGACGAGTTGGCCGATATTGTCGTCCAGGAGAACGGCAAGAACAAGACGGAGGCACTCGCGAGCGTCTTGAAGGGTAACGAGACCGTGGAGTACGCATGCAGCCTCCCGCAACTCGTGCAGGGCCGGACGCTGCAGGTTTCTCGCGGGATCACGTGCCAAGAAGTGCGTGACCCGCTTGGAGTGGTGGCTTGCGTAGTTCCCTTCAACTTCCCCATCATGGTGCCCATGTGGACGATCCCAATCGCGCTGACCATGGGGAACTGCGTCATCCTGAAGCCGTCCGAAAAGGTAGGAAACTCATTTTGCTGGGAGAGTGCTGCCTCGAGCTCATTCGTTCTTACGAGACTGACTTTCCTAGTTGCCATGCGATGTGTTTGCTAGGTGCCACTCACGATGGCGCGCGTGGCGGAGCTGCTACTGCAGGCTGGAGTCCCCAAGGGCGTGTTCCAGGTAAGCAATGGCGCTCAGCTATACCTTGTGTTCCGTCCCAGGTATGACTGATTCGCGCTCATGCATCCTACAATGTCGATGTGCATTCACGTAGATCATCAATGGAACCGTGGATGCGGTGAACAGCCTGTGCGACCACCCCTCGATCGCCGCTGTGACGTTTGTCGGTTCCAGTCGCGTCGCGCAGCTCGTATCTCGCCGCTGTCGTGCACTCGACAAACGTGTCCTCGCCCTCGGCGGAGCCAAGAACCACCTCGTGGCTCTCCCTGACGCTGACAACGAAGTCGCTTCGAAAGACATCGTCGCGTCCTTCGCCGGGTGTGCTGGACAGCGCTGCATGGCTGCGTCTGTGCTTATCCTGGTGGGGCAATGCAAACCTCTTCTCGACTTGATCGTTGAGAAGGCCGCACAACTGACTCGCGGGACGGAGGCAGGCCAAGTTGGAGCCTTGATCGACGACGTCTCGAAGCAGCGTGTGCTCAAGTACATCAACGAGGCAGAAGCGGCTGGTGTCAAGGTCCTTGTCGATGGTCGGTCCTGGGCGACGGAGCCTAAGGGCTCGTGGGTCGGCCCGACAGTGCTGCTCCACATGAGCGCTGATGACGCAGCGATGAAAGACGAGATCTTCGGCCCCGTCTTGTCAGTGTACCAGGCCAGCTCGTTCGAGGAAGCACTGCAGATCGAGAACGGCAACGACTACGGCAATGCGGCCAGCATTTACACGTCCAACGGTGCCTACGCAGAGTTCTTCCAGACGCGATTCCGCGCGGGCATGATCGGCGTCAACATCGGCATCCCCGTCCCGCGTGAACCCTTCAGCTTCGGCGGCATGTACGGGACGAGGAGCAAGTACGGCGACATGGACATCACTGGCGACGGCTGCGTCGAGTTCTTCTCCACGCGCCGCAAGATCACGTCCAAGTGGAGCACCGTGATCAACCCGGGAGACGCTGCGAACTTCAGCGGCCAGATCTAATTCTCTTGGTGGTCGCAGCGAGACGACCATGAACCAGTCGACCGCACTCGTAGCAGCAGAGTCCAGTCGCAGGTCATCGATTGACTTGTGAGCTGCTCGAATAAACGCCCCGGCCAGACTAGCGCGCCCCTTTTTCGATGTGCATCACTTCAACGCCTGAGCTCAGTCTGTGTCCCAACGTCACGCAACTTGGTCCCAACCACAAAACTTCTAACCTGCATACGCAGCACCAAAGGTTTTGAGCTTGAAAAGGCGTGAGGTCGTCGTTTCCCGATGTGATTCCTCCTCCACAAAGGCGCCCTCGTGGAAGGAAGAAGCACAGCACCGCGCTCATGCTCGCCACAGAGGTCCCCAAGGCCGTTGTGGCTGCTGCAGCGACCATGGACGTGCCAGACAGCAACTCCAGCTCGACGGAAGAGACCTTCCTGCGCGCGGAGCACCTGGTGACCGTGGTGCTCTCGCGGCTGGAGAAGGACCCGCTGTCCGTACCCCCGCCGCTCTGGGGGTTCTGGCAGCAACCCACGGCGAATCGTCTGTGGGCGCTCAAGCAGCAGGCACTCTCCGGGTCATGCGAGGCCTCGCGCGGCTTCAAGCAGTATGCCGCGCCCCAGACGGTCTTCCCTGCCACCCGCGGCCTCCGTCACTGCTTGAGCTTCCCGTGCTGCCAGTTCATTGCAGGCGACAGCAAGTTGTGCGTGTTTGCCCTTCAAATTGAGACACACTGTAGAATAGTGGACACTAAGGAGCATGCTTTGCTGCTTTCGGCGATGTACAGGAAACTGTGGCAGGAGCTGGGAGATATGCCCGCGGACGAGGCCCAGCGCGAGTACGTGAAGCTCGTGGCCGAGGTCTTACCAAGCTGGGAATCGCCTCCAAGCTGGGACGAAGCCATGCTGGTGAGTACTACCTGTTGCGCCTTCTTCCTACCATTTCGGCATGAATTTAGCCTGCTCGTGTGCTTTGCGTGGTTCACAGCGCACGTGGACGCCTGACGACTGCAGCGACCGCTGTGCCGTGTGCGAAGAACTCTTCACACTGCTCAATCGCCGTCACCATGTGAGTCTCTGTTTCCACACGATGACTGAGAGAGGGTTCTAATATGGAGATTGGTGTTGCTTGTAGTGTCGTCGGTGCTTGAACCTCGTTTGTGCGGTGTGTTCCCCCAACACGCTGCCACTGCGCGTGTTGGCACAGCCTACCACAACGCGTCAGCGCGTGTGCGTCACCTGCTTCACCGAGCTCAGCGGCAATGCTCCACCCACTTGTTCCAGTATCACCACAGACACCACTACGAACAGTAACGTCGACCAAGTACGTGAGCCAACGACCACCATTACCGAAGCAACCCCACCTGCTACCGTGCATGGCGAGGGTTCAGCCGTCAGTGACGCGTCCAGCCTCTGCAGTACGACTGAGGAGGTCGTTGCAGCGAAAGCCGAGGGTATTAACGACCCAGAACCGACGTCGCTACCCGTGCAACCGACAGTGAACGCAGCGATTCACTCGGGCACGCTCCAGTTCCTACAGGAAGCGAGCGGCAGTACTTCGCCTGGAGCGAAGGCACGTGGCTTCCGCAAGGCGTGGCGGCCTTTCTTCTTCGTGCTGCTGGTGCGCAAGGGCTCGCTGGGAATGTTTGCCTCACAGGTGGCACACAGCGCTGGCACTGAGCCACCGCAAGCCGTCTTTAAGCTCAGCGGCTACACCCTGCGCGTGCGCTCGCAGTCCAAGCGGCCGCACCAGTTCCGACTCACGCACAGCGGGTCCAAGCTCAGTCGGGTTCCCAGTAGCCCCAAGAAGCCGTTGCAGTTTTCTGCTAGAAGTCTGGAGGACATGAACGCCTGGATCGGCGCCATCGTCAAGGCCATCGCGTTCGCGGACGAGCTGGAGCGCCCCATGGGTGACGATGACCGCGACGTGGACGAGGTGGTGCTCAAGATGCCTCTGCGGCTGCCGGGCGGGGAGAGACAGGAGGAGAGCGCTGCACACTCGGAGCAGGAGCACGAAGCGGAGCAGGAAGTGGAGCACGAGAGCGAGGAAGTGTGACGAGGCGGCGTCGATGCAACAGCTTCGGTTTCATTTCAAGAGGCGACGACGGCGTTATAAGACACGAAGCGACTGCTCCAAAGCAGGTTTCAAACACTAACACGTTGCTGGAGAAAATAGGACCGAACTTCATTTGCGCTGTGAAGAGCATACCATAATACTACTATATAATACCGTAGTAATAATACTTCTACAAAAAGAAAGGCTAAGCCATCGCCAACACACACACGGCGACGCTTGCGACCTTGCTTGCTTGCTTGTTTGCGACGGAGGCGACCACGCCACGGACACGGTGGAGAGCCGACTGCGCACCGACGGCTTCGGGATGGGGCTTCAGATACTTCAGACGTCTTCTTCTCTTGTACATTTCGCGGACGGCGCACGCTGCTTGCCTGCCACGCTGGACACGCTTTCAGCCTCTTATAATGGTACACTTCGCGGTCCCAGAAGACGGACTAAATAAAATACGCCGACGCGTCAACCCGGAGCAAAACGACGCACACCCGGCCACCACCACACGCGCACGCAGCGGGCACTGGACCCGCACACATGCGCCTTCTTACTCCTGCACGTACACGCACCGGGACAGCGGCGCGTTCACCACGCCCGAGAAAAACTCGATCGTCTGGTTGCCTGGCGTCACCATGACTCTGCCTGACGGAGTCTTCCCGTGCTCGTAAATCGACAGCGCGATAGGCGTAGGCACCGTAGGCACCGTTGTCATCTCCGGACTTGCCAGGCCCATCGTGTACTCGTCCAACTCGTCAAGCTCGTCCGCGTAGAACGCCTCCTGCGACGACGACGACGCCGTAGACGAACCAGAGTTGTAGTACTCGTGCTGGTTGTAGTACGTAGGGCTGTGCGGCGCAGGAGAGCTGTAGTACTCCGCGTAGCTGCGCTGATGGCTGTAGCTCTTTAGCGGTGAAGAGTACCCTAGCTGCTGCTGCTGCTGCTGCTTCTGCTGGTACATGCTACCGCTGAACTTGGTCGGCGAAGTGTACTGCGGCTGCTGCTGCTGCGGAGCGTACTTGCTCGGCGACGAGTAGCCCGCCGCACCGTAACCCACGCTCTGCTGCCGCGTCGAATACCTCGCGCTGGCGTACATCTTTTACTGGCTTGGTCTCTGAAGTGCGCCCGGCTGGATCACTCGATCGATTGATGGGAGGCCTTGCTTGCTCTCGATGGCTTGCTCTGGCTGGCTTGAGGCTTTTTCGAGAATGGAGCGCCTCCAGCGCCCGCCACTGGACAGCGCCGCTGGGCACCCTCTTGCTGCCTCGCCATTTGCAGAAATTCCAGACAGTTCCGCTTTTCGACCAATCCTGGCGGGTCTTACGAACCTCTGTCAGCCCTTGCGGGCCAAAAGAGACTTGTGCCACACAATTCCAGAAATGAGGCGCCGAAATTCATGTAGCCAGCGCGACTTTTGGCCAATCCTGGCGGTAATGACGTTTTGGTGTGCCAGCAGAGGCTTACGCCACAGCTGCGTGCGACCAGTCTGGGTGCAAGCTGCTGTCTCCGGCCACCGAATGTACGCTTTGTGGGCCGAGATCTGCCCTCTCCCTGGCCCGGCAAGATAAAGACTGAGAACTTTAAAACGGCGCGAGCCCTAGCCGCTCCCTCGGCCTCCCCGAGCCCTCGAAAGGTATCCACCTCTCTCCTTTCTGACCGTGCTGGAATGAGAGCGACTATGCTGGCTGGACTGCGCACCAAAAGCCGGCCAGCAAAGCAGCACGAGCAAAGCGCTCCGGAAACACAGGCGGTGGTTGCGCTTGGAGGGCACAAACGGGGCTGTCCGTCGTCTGCTTTGAGCGTCTTGGGGTTTGTATGTCCCAGCGGCAACTTGTCGGCAAGAAGTTCAGCGCGCGTAATTTACGGCCGCACCCACGGCACGCGTCACACCGCGCGGCTTCTTTACTGCTGCTCGGGTCTCTTTCAGCCAAGTCACACGGGAGGAGGGAGGGGCAGCGCTCCAGGCCTCGGTTGACCGGCCGAAACGAGAAGCCCTGTCAAGAGCCTAGCAATGCGGCCAACGTCTCTGGTCGCGCGGAGTCTCGCCTCGCGGTCAGCACACAACCAGCGGGCGCGCCTGCCGGTCCTGCAGGCCGGGCGCGTCGCAGCAGCACAAGCCGCAGCGGTTGGGCCTTCCCTCCCGTTTCTGCGAAAGGGGGAAAGTTTGTCTAAAATTACGCCACCCAGCCCCAGCCCCTCCCCCTGGAGAGACAGAGAAAGGCTCGGGGAGAGAGGGCGCACTGGTGTTGTCACCTTGTTCGCCAGACGTCGGAAGAGGTGGGGCCCGCACTGTAGCCCACCTGGGCGCCGCTCGTCCTGGGCCGCACGTTCGAGAGCCCAAGTGCAACTCGCCCAGCCGAACTGCAGAGGGATGTGACGGAGCACGGTGGTCATCGCTTCATTAGCGCCGAGTTTGCTGCTTTGCTGCTTTGCGGGTTTGCTCGGGGCAGGCGCGAGAATTCGAAGGCCCCCCGAAGGGGCGCGCTGGTTTCCCTCGCGAAACGGCGCACAAGTGAGTGAAGCGAAAACTGCGTCTGCGCCTTGCGTGTAAGTGCGCCGCAGGTTCTGCGCCTCGGCGTTTCTCCATGCTCGCTCCCGCACTTCTTAGTCGGTTCCCGCAATGCGGGCCAAGTCGCTGGCGAGCAGGCGGCCAGCCAGGCGCTTGGTGATCTGCCGATCGCTCTGGACTCGGCGCTGCCGGGCTGGGCCTTCGGAGCCAGAGCAAGAGGAGCAACCGCGCCCAAAGCTGGCTGGGTGCGTGACGCACCTCCGCACTTGCGGTTTGTATGCCACGTCACGAGCTGCGTCATTCCGGGGAGAAAGTGCTCACTTCAACTGACGACAAAGGGGTAGGGCCCCGCGAACTGCGGGCCAATCACAACGCGCTCTGTGCTACCACCTGTCAGCAGAAGGATGGGCGAACCATACAAATGCGCAGTGCTCCGCGTGTCACGGCACCCACCAAGAATCAGTCAGGTACCGGTTGCAGTCGGCCCACTTCATGTTTGTATGCGGAAGTGCCAGTTGGAGCCAGAAAGGACCAGCGGTATCCTACCGGTTTCCTTGGAAGATTTGCCAGACACAGAAATACCGGCATCTCCCAGGTACTGGCACGTCTCCAGGCTGCAAAACCGGTATCCGACTAGACCTTCGGTATCGTCTGGCAGCTACCAATCTACCACAGAATTGCCATCTCCATTATTCTCCGACATCAAGGCCAGGATTGGCCAATCGCAGACCATGCGGGATCGAGCCTTTCACTACTCGTGATACCACAGAAAGCCATGACTAGTCTTGGATGCAACGCGCTCCACTCTGCCATGGATCCCGACCGCGCAAGACCACGAGTGCTCCGCTCGCCCTAGGCGGATCAAGGACAAAACGTGACTCCAGCGTGAGATTCGCTACACGACGAAGGCTTGCTCGTGCTGCGGAAGAACCAACCGCAGCATCACCAGCTAGAAGGTCTTCTCGTGCTCGCGCTGCAGACTGACGCTTGATCGCGACGTGAACGCCGCGCGCAGCATCTACGTAAAGAACGAACGCCTACTCACTCGGGTTCCTGGGGTCTGTGTGCCCGGAGACGCCTACTCTACAGGTGTTCGTTGCGTGTGAGCTTGCTCACGCTTTCACCTCGAGCGCTCTTGGAGAAGCAGCGTGTGGACGCTGTGCAGTTGGTGCGGGGTCGATTCGACAGACGGACCCAGACGGGTAAGTCGCATTTCTTCATCCAGCCGAATTCTCGTCGGAAGCTCGGGCAGCCATTCAGATGCTGGGCTGTCAATTTGTAGTCATGACTCTGGGAAACAGATCGATAGCACCTGCGGCAACAAGGCGCATCGTCTCGTGGAGCAGTGAAGTTCGGAGCGTTGCTTGGAGGGAGAACCGCGAGAAGTTGCCACACCGCGTGAGAGCACAGCCAAATTCTGGCAGGTTGAGTCCTCCCCAGCAACTTGGTAGTGCCTTCACACACTTTGCAGCTAGGTGGGACCTCATTGTCTCGGCCCGGAGACTGACGGACGCGGCGCAACATTTGGGGTGCTTGTTGTCACTGCCGTCAGCACTGGAAAAATGCCCACACTCCTGAGGATCCTTGCGCAGCGGATGGGCATTTCGGGACTTGGTTGCTCGAAATGCAATCTCCTTCAAATTGTACTGCTCGTCGAGAGTACGTCATTTCGCCTTGGTGGCGGGCGGGACCTCGAGTGGACTGTCGAGGACCCGCAAGCCCGCGACGAGGAACTCGCCCATAGCCTGGCAGGATTTGTCGGTTTCCCAGTAAGGCACCTCGAGAAGTGCAAGGTTCCAGCCCGAGTGCACCTTGATCAACTTCTGGCCGATCACTTGCTGTGGGATGCAGTTCGCTTTGGGCTCTCCGCGGCTCTGGGGCGAGACTTTTTTCGTGCACTGCTTGCACGGATGCATGCGCTTGAGCACGTGACTTGGGTATCCACGGAGAGGCACCGGCGGTTGGACGTGACTGGAAAACGAGGTGCTGCTGCCTCGACTCCTTGCTGCTGTGTGTCCGAGCAAAGTAGTGTTGGAGCATACACAGCGTGCAAACAAACATACAGAAGAGCTGGAGCTATCCCGGAGCAGAATGCAAGCTCACGTTGAAAGAAGAGGCAAGCAGACACCAGACACCAGACACACAAGACGAGCAACACCATGTTTAGACATTACAAGCCCACGTAGGCCAGAAACTCTGCGGCGTCTCAGCCAGCAGACGAAAACACACGGCGCAATCGTGAACAAGGTGCCGTGCAGCCACCTTCGGGAGATGGTTGCGTTTTGCCTTGTGCAAGCAGTACCAGCACCTCGTCGTCGGAAAGGTGGCGTCACACAGAAGTCCTGGGGCGGTCCGGGACGGCTCGACGGCCACCATTCGGTGGCGTGGCGAGCACACGAGCACGGTGAACGAGGAAGGCTCTCTCCATCGCCACCAAGTCGAGCGCAGGAGGAGCAGGGAGGTCACACCCCGCTAGAGCGTCCGCCGTCTGCTGCACCATATCGCTGAACTCCCCGTCGTCGATCATCGCAAGCCGGATGCTCTTGAATTCGGCCTCGACCCGTTTGTAAGCGCCCCGCACCAGAAAATCTTGAAACTCGTCGTCGATCATCCACACTCGAACGCAAACATTGTGCTGGGGCCCTTGGAGCTCGAAGGCCGTCCGCAGCCAGGCACACCAGGCGTCTAGCTCCAGGAGGGTGACCAGCTCCGTACTGGTCGAGATCC
The DNA here is from genome assembly GCA_023338225.1 of Halophytophthora batemanensis. Classification (NCBI taxonomy): domain Eukaryota; phylum Oomycota; class Peronosporomycetes; order Peronosporales; family Peronosporaceae; genus Halophytophthora; species Halophytophthora batemanensis. The sequence continues at coordinate 4,527 of JAADYK010000776.1, read as the reverse complement.
GTGGGAGTCCGATCAGTTCCTCTAGGACGCAGGCCACGGTGGCCTCGCCAGCGGAAGCGGAGCGGCGGCAGCGCGGACACGAGCGGAGGTAGTCGACTGCGATGGCGAACTCGTGATGTAAAGCGCCGCGAAGTGTGATCTTGTCTTTGCCGTGACGGAACGACGAGAGCAACGAAGTCGTCATCCACGGAGTCGAATAGTTGGCACCAACGCGCTTCAACTTGCGGTAGTACGCGTCGAGCTCCAGACCTCTATCTAGAGCGGTCCTAGTTGACTCCAATCGAAAGCCAAAGACAACGCACAAGACGTACGCCATCACAGCCTCCGGCCTGGAAACAGAAACGACGACACACTCTACACCCGCTGGTCCGGTTGGCAGCATCTCTCACCTTACCCCGCTGCACCACACACACATGCCCTAGCGGACACTGCAGCGGCACCTCATCTGATAGGACGCGCCAGCGCGACGACAGCAAGCGTCGGTCGCGTTTGCGTTCGGTTTGTTTGGCCTCTGCATGTACTTGGTGGTGGTGGTGGAGATATCTAGAAGTGAATGACGTTGGGAAGAGAGCGAGAAGCTATAGCTAAAGGGGCAAGCACTTCAACGTCAATGAGCAAAATGGGCGTCATGCTCTGCTCTGGTGCACTTGGTTTCACTATTCTGGAAGGTCCAACTAAATACGACATTCCAGCCAATCAGATGTCAGCATTTGCGGTCCAATACTAGATTTTACGAAAATAGCTGCTTCTTCATGGCACCTACAATTTTGTGTGGTACACAATGGGTATTAGTGAAGTCGACGCGCCACCAAACGCTCCGACCAACGTCCCCCTGCTTGTCTGCCTCCCTCTCCTTCCCAGCACCGCACCGCGCCGCGCCGCACCTCGCATCGTATCGCTAGACGGCGAGTCTAATGCGCGTCCTGGCTCCACTGGATCGTGTTGGGGTCGATACCCTCCTGCACCATTTCCCACAGCGGGCTCATCTCACGCAGACGCGTCACGTGCTTGACGCAGAGCTCAATGGCGTAGTCAATCTCCGCCTCCGTGGTGAAGCGCCCAATGCCGAAGCGGATGCTCGTGTGCGCCAGGTCCTCGCCCACGCCAATAGCACGCAGCACATAGGACGGCTCCAGTGACGCGCTGGTGCACGCACTGCCGGACGACACGGCGATGTTCTTGAGCGCCATGAGCAGACTCTCGCCTTCCACGTAGGCAAAGGACAGGTTCATGTTGCCCGGGTATCGCTTCTCCAAGTCGCCGTTGAGCACCACGTGGTCAATGCGGTCCGTAATCCCGTGGTAGAGTTTGTTGGAGAGGTAACTCACCCATCGGTGGTCGTGCTCCATCTCCTGCGCGCACACCTCGCAAGCCTTGCCAAAGCCCACAACGAGCGGATGCGCCAGTGTACCACTACGCAGACCGCGTTCCTGGCCACCACCAGAGATAATGGGCTCCAGACGCACACGCGGGCGACGGCGCACGTACATGGCGCCCACGCCCTTGGGACCGTAGACCTTGTGGCCCGAGAGCGACATGACATCGATGTTCATGTCGTTCACGTCGATAGGCAACTTGCCCAGCATTTGCGCCGCGTCCGTGTGAAAGAAGACCTTGTGCTTGCGGCAGATCTCGCCGATCTGCTTCAGTGGTTGCAGTACGCCGATCTCGTTGTGCACGGCGATGACGGACACCAGCGCCGTGTCCGGACGGATGGCAGCTTCCAGCTCCGCCAGGTCCACGAGTCCGTTGCTACCCACGGGCAGGTACGTGACGTCAAAGCCCTCGGTCTCCAGCACACGGCACGAGTCTAGCACGCACTTGTGCTCGATCTGCGTGGTGATAATGTGCTTCTTCTTGGCCTTGGTAAAGTGCGCGATACCCTTGAGAATGGCGTTGTTGGACTCGGTGGCGCCCGAGGTGAAGATGATCTCCTTGGCGTTGGCGCCCACGAGGCTGGCCACGCTCTCACGCGCGTGCTCCACGGCCTTGTCGGCGTCCCAGCCGTACTCGTGCGTGGTCGAGTGCGGATTGCCAAAGGCGTACGTCAGGTGCGGCATCATGGCGTCCAGCACACGCGGGTCCATGGGCGTGGTGGCCTGGAAGTCCAGGTAGGCCGGCTTAGCACCCAGACTGGCCGCCGTCGGCTCGCCGCGCACCGAGAAGCCCGGCGAGAAGATCTTGTCCGAGTTGATGTTCTCCAGCACGCTGGCCGGGACGGCGTTTACCGGCTGGTAGCGCTTGTCGCCCGCCGTGGCGAACGCGCGCGCAATCCGCGTCTGCAGCGTCTGCGCCGCCTTGGCCGCGCCCGGGGAACGCTTGAGGGCTCGCACAGCCTGCATATGTGCGCTTTCGTGCTTGGGGAGATCTACTGCCTTCCAGTCACCGCAATTCGAGAGAAGTGGAGAGTGAGCGCAATTGGGACTGAGCTCGTTTGAGGGCAGTAAAATACCACCTGGCGGTTGGTACGCGACATTGCACGTTGGTTCTACTCAAACGAAAGCGTTGGATCCCAACCAACGTTTGATGGACATCACACTGCAACCAAGTGTCCAAAGTCACGACGCGTGCCATACACCGATTTGATTGGTGAGAATAGTTCTCGGCATGCGCTCATTGGCTGAGGGTGTTAAACAGAATGCTGGTCAGCGATTATGGACCGGAGCATCATCTGCGATTTGATTGGCGGGGATGCCCAAATGGTGTGTTAAACGGAATGCTGGTCAGCGATTATGAGCGGGGCACACAATCGAGACCTCCGCTAACCAACTCATGCTGTTTCACGCTTAGCACCCTGCTCCAAGCTTCCATCAGGTTTCGGAATGCACAAGCGAGCTCTCATTTCATACTTTGTAAGCCATCGATGTGCTTACTGTCGAACTATTTAAGTCTGCTCATCGTGTTTCAAAGGCCACTTGATCCAGCGATACCAGCTTTCAGGAGTTCCTGGGCCAATCGCGACCATCATCTCAAGTGACGATGCCGTTCAAGGAATGCTTTGACTGGTTGACAGTCTCCGCAGGCGCTGCTTGCTGCCTCACCCCAGTCCGGAAGTTTATGGGCCACTAATGCACGTGAGGCGCTATCGCTGGCTGTCTTCCTCGACTCGCCGGCGCGCTTGAAAGCCTATCGCAGAGCTCGACGCGTGCGTGAGACCATGACGCTCCCAGTGCTAACGTGGAGCTGCTCGGGGCCAGCAGCCGCCCCCGCGGCGCTTCACAGCACACTTCCTCCCACCGGAATGTTTCCGGTGGTGGAGGATATATTACCATGATCAGGTCGGCCAAGCCACGGATGGCAGCACGGTCTCCGCTCGTGTTTGCGCTTCCGCTCTGCTCTCCACCGCGTCCTAGAGTGAAGGCGGTGACGCCAGGATAGGAACGCTGCATGGAACACTCGGCATGATGCGATGCTTTGCGTTGTCTCGGGTATGTGCTGATCTGTTTCCAATCAGTTTCCGCATCTAGCGATTCATACAATAGGAATTGTCGTGCTCGTAGGTAGAACTCTCGAGCGCACGGTGTGAACACCACTCAACTCTACGCGTCTCGTGGTGTCGTAGAGGCGTCTGAGATTAGCAGCCATGTCGCCTCCAAGGACGACAAGAGCTTCTTCTCCGTGGTAGTTTTGAGCCTTTGGTCTCAAGGAGGCACGAAACCAACCGCATGCCGGCCTGTCGGTGCCGTCAAGGTTCTCAATGGGTGTCTAAACTGGTGATCCGTGAATGCGGAGAGATGGTGGCGATGCAGAAAAGTAAGGAGGCGGCAAAGTACGCTCCACGCTTAATTGTGGGCTGCGTCGGCATCCACCTCGATGAAGCTAATGGATAACTGCCGGGCCACTCTCGAAGTACGTTAACAGCCAGTGTAGAGAGCCTGGGTGCGTCTGCAGAGAGTCTCGAGTGCTGCATATTGAGGCGCTGGACTTCATTCTGGAGGCGGAAAACTTGTCCAACGCAGATATTTCCCAGGTTCCAGTGAAACGATTTGAGCTTGAATTGAAATAATGCACCACAGCCATCTCGCCCGCCCTCTGCTTGAAAGAGATCGAAGTCTCATTGACGGCACGAGGCATCACTGACCAACGCTTGGTATCGAAAAAGAAGTGTTCAATTGAGGACTCCACACAAACTAAACTATGCTTGGCCACCAATTCAATCCGACGAGGTGGCAGTGGAAGCAACCGAGTAGGCCTTGGCGCGGTACGCGTCCGAGTCAATAATCTGCCCTCGAGCTGCGTCCAGCGTGTCCGTCTCCAATGCTTCCTTGATGCACGCCGGACAAAACGTCACCTTGCGCTGCGTGAGTTGCAGGTCGGGCGTGACGAAGCTCATGCGCTTCTTCACACGACACGTGCGACATACAAAACTGAAGCACAACTTGCAGGTCTTCTTGGTACCAAAGCTGGCGAACGAGCGGCCGTTGGCCGGAGTGGAGCAAGACACACAAGCGTCCTTGCTGATTGGTGCCCCTAGCTGCTTAGCCTTCTGGTAGCGCTGATGCATCAACCACGACAGTTTCTTCATCT
>JAADYK010000775.1:0-14207 GCA_023338225.1 Halophytophthora batemanensis | reverse complement strand
GCGCAAGGGAGACACGGATCCCGGCTGCTCAGGACCACGAGTCCTTCGTTCGCTCTAGGCGGATCAAGGCCAGGTCGTGGTCCCAGTGCGAAAGGCACTTCACGATGAAGACACGCTCGTGCTGCGGGAGAACGGAACGCAGCAGCACCAGCGAGAGAGTCTTCTCGCACTCGCACTGCAGCCCTGTGCAGTTGGCGCGAGGCTCGTTCCTGTTGAAGCCGCTCTCCAGCACGTCGTGCGTAGATTTACAGCGCCTCTCCAAGTACATGAACGGCAGAAACGCCACCATCATGGTGACCATGACCTCGCCGCCCGAGCAGGACCTCCGGCCTTGTCGCCGAACTTGCTGGTCAAGCGGCACTTTGATACTTTATAGAAACTCCGGAATATGATACGATTAGATGTCGAGGCGAGGCGTGACACGCGAACTTAAGGAGGATGGATGCGAACTTAAGCGCATTTGAGATTCGTGCGGACGTCGACGTCGATGGAGGCTGCGCGCTTGCTGCAGCAGTGCGCTCGCGTGGCGCTTTACGGCGGGGCGAGGCAGGCCTCGGTGCGTCAGCTCCATGCCGGAGCTTCGGCGCTTCCCGAGGGGCTCAAGGAGATCTCCAGCGTGCGTGGACACGTCTAGCAAAAAGGTGCATTGGTGCCATGCTACGCGCTTGCTTGACTCACCTTCTGGTGGCACCATGCCGCTGCATCTGCTTGACTACAGGTGCCTCGTACGCCTTCGTGGTCGCTGAAGGAGCTGCACCAGGAGGGGGCAGAGCTGGCCGCCGCCGAGACGGTCCTCACAGAGGAGAAGGTGCTGTTTGCTGGAAGAACGATCGGTGGCTGATGTGCATTCGTGCAGCAACTGACTGGCTGGATGGCTGGATGGCTGGATGGATGGATGGATGTCTACTACAGCTTCGTGGACTGGCGGAGCTGTGCCACCTGCACATTGAAGACGACAGGATGCCGGCGCTGCTCAAAGACGTGGAGTCGATCATCCAGTGCACCAAGACGATCCAAGCTATGACGCTCAACGAGAACATTGACGACGTGTATGCCAAGGACGACTTCGACGCCGGTAAGACGGGAGTATGGCTGCGTGCATGCACGGTCTCCTGCTTGCGGGAGTACGTGCTCTCCGGAGTCTAACGCCTCGTGTTTCGACGCTGAGCCTGCAGGTGTCGCTGCGCCGCTGCGGGAGGACGAGGTGACCGAGGGCGACTGCGCCGAGCAAGTTCTGGCCAACGCGGCCGAGAAGTCCGGCTACTTCTTCAAGGTCCCCAAGGTGCTGCAGGACTAGCCGCCACGCTCTCCACAGCCGCACACGACGTACGAGCAAACGAGAGATGGAAAGGCAAAGCAGAATCTATAGTAAATGCAAGCGGACGACAGGCGACCTGGACTTCGATGGCCTTTTCCTCTTCCTTCGCAGCTGGACAAAGCGCTCCGGCGCCGTTCTCGTGGCTGGTTACGCCGAGACGTCGAACACGCCAGCCTTGGCCAGGTACTCCTCCAGGTCTGCAGTGCACGCACAGATCCAGCACCACGGCAAGTTAGAGCTGGAGTGGATGGCACACCAGCGACGCAGATATGGCCGGACGTACCTTCGACCTTCATGTCCAGCCCCTTGAGCTTGCGGATGCTGAGCAGCTGGTCCTTGAGATCGCCCTTGTGGTACATGAAGAGCGTGGGGCAATTCCGCGACGGCCAGTTTTCAATGCAAGCCTGCGCCTGGATGCTCACGAACTTGACGTCGCGGTGGCGCTTGGCCACTTCGCGCAGCACGCTGTCCATGAGCTTGCACTCTTCCAGCGCGTCGTCCCAGAGATAAGCCACCACCCAGTGCTCGCTGCTGCCCTCCGTCACCTCGCGCGTCCACTCGTCCTTGGAGATCGGCTGGATGTCGCCGAACTTGGCGCGCGCCGCCTGCGCCATCATCTCCTGGATGCGACGCTCACTGCACAGGCAACAAGGCGGTGAAGCGACACGTGTCAACACCTCGGATGCAGCACCAGCGAGCGCGATCGAAGAGACCCTCTCCCCCCCCTACGGGTCGATATAGCAGCGCGGGCATGGCGCGGGCTTACCGGATGCGCGCGAGCTCGGCGTCGTCGTCATAGTCGTCGTCCAGCTCGTCCAGCTCGTCCAGCGTGGCGTTCTCGCGCGGATCCACCTGCTCCTGCTCCTCCTCCTCCTCGTCGGGCACCTTGGTCTTGGGCGCCAGGATGCCCTTCTTCACCAGGATGTCCTCCCACTCCGTCGTCTCGCCCGTGGGCTCGTAGAACTTGCTGCCGCGGTCCATGGCGCCTCGGTCTCTTCTTCCTCGCTCGCTTCCTGCGCTTCACTTCTGCTGCCTTGGCTTCTTCTGCGTCACGTCGTGTCGGCCCAGTGGGCCACCGTTCATTGGTGGAAAACGTCTCTGCATTTGCACCAATGGGAGCGCTTTGTCTTCCCGCCACTTCTTGCCGTCGCAGTTTCCCGCGCCACACCCCAAGCGAGCAGATCCGAGCCATTGAGCTTGTCGGTGGAAGAGGAAGCGCGCGGGCGTCTCAATCTCGGGCGGCACGCGAGCCCAGCGCACCAGCACCGCCGTGCTTGCTATCGAGCGCTGTAGCCACTGTTCTCCGCCTCGCCGTCGCGCTTTCCCGGGCAACGTCGGCCCCGTGGTTCGCGCGCAAGAATGGAGAACATGAAGGAGATCACCGTGAACGTGAATGGCAGTGGCGCCATGCAGCTTGTGACCACGCACAAGCCGCTAAAGGACACAAAGGTACCTGTGCCTGCAGGCAGTGACGTGGTGCTCACCAGCGGCGAGGACGGCGTGGTGATCATCACGGACCTGGCCTCGGAGACCACCGTGCTGGAAGCCGAGGTGGTCGACGGGGCCGTGCCCGCCTTCGCCGTGGAGCCCGAGCAGATGCGCGTGCTGGTGGCTTCTGAAGAAGACAACACTGTCTCTGCGCTCAGTTTCCCGCCCACGAAGGAACTGGGTCAGCTGGTGCGTCGCGCCACCGTGGGCATCCGCGACGTGGCCTGCTCCGCCACTTTCATTGCCATCGCGGAAGAAGACCCGGACGTGCGTGTGCTACTGCGCAGTCAACCCGAGAGCGTCATAGTGGCGCAGGGCGCTCAAGGAGCCATCAAAAGTGTGGTATTGGACCCGCAAGAGCGCTACCTGTGCGCTAGCAGCGAGGACAGCACCGTACGTGTGTTTGCTCTGGATTCGACACTGGTACGAGCCACGGAAGCGACCAGCATTCCCATCCGGCATGCCGATCTGAGAGAACCAGACGTGCATCTACGCTGTGCGTGGCAGCCAGGTGACGCCACGACAGGTCGACTACTGGCTGTACCTGCAGACAAGGGCATCGTGGAGCTTTTCGAGCGCGACACGTGGAAGTCGCAGGGTCGGTTGTTGCTGCCCGTGGGCAAAAGCACAAGTGCTGACACAGACATCTTGGCGTTCTCACCCAATGGCAAGTACTTGGTGGCTGCCACGCGCGCCAAGGAGGTGTTTGTCTGGGAAGTAGCCAGCAAGAGCGTTCTCCGCTCCTTCCGCATCGAGTACTTGGCTCTGGGTGTGCAATTCGCCAACTCTTCCAATGCGCTGGTGGTTTATCACAGTGGCGGTCGGCTAGCCTTCGTCAAGGATGTCATCCCGGCGGGCCACACACCGCCACAACACACGGTATTGAGCTCTTCTACTACGACTATCACCAAGTCTAAAAAGACCAAGATGACAGCGTCCACCTTTGTAGACGACGAAGCGGAGGTGGACGGTACGCGCAGTGGGGACGAAAACGAAGGAGAGCAGGAAGTGAGCTTCGACGACGACAATGAGGCCCGCGTAGAGGCCATCAAAGCCAGCTTCGGTTTTGGCGCAGCCGCGCATGCACACGCACACGAGGAGGACGCGCTGGAGGATGCCGGTGGGCGACCTAGTAGTGCTGCTCCCGCCGGTGCGTTTCAACACCAGCTCTCGGCTCTGCGGACCATTACGGAGCCCTTCCAGCCTGGCAGCGTGCTGGATCCAAGCGGACGTAGCAGCTCGGCCACGTCGCTATTGGCGTGGACGCCTGCGGGCGAGATTGAAGTGATCCGCGGTGCCAACCTGAGCGAGAACCTGGTCAAAGTGGAGTTCACGGACAAATCTCGACGCGGATTCAAGTTCAACGACAACTATATGTTCTCCATGGCGTTCCTGGATGACCATGGCGCTGTGTTCGCCGTCCCAAGACGCGTGCGGGAGGACTGGGAGGACCTGGAGGCAGGTGCGGATGACAGCAGCGACGTGATCAGCAGCTTTGTGTTCTACCGGCCCTTCGACTCGTGGGCCAGCAACAGCTCGTGGCACATGGCACTGCCTGAAGGCGAAGACGCCGAGTGCGTGGCTGCAGGTCGGGAATTCTGTGCCGTAGCTACTTCACTGCACTCGCTGCGTGTGTACACTACGAGTGGACTAGAGTACGCGCTGTTGCGTCTACCAGGCCGTGTGGTGACTATGACGGCCAAGGAGTCACTTCTGGCGGTGGTGTACCAGGGTTTGTACGGCCAGCTACAGTTCCAACTACTGCGCATCGAGGTGGACTCGTCGTTCGAGCGTGTTAAACTGGTAACCAAGGGCGAGCTACCTATGACACCGCCACCGCGTGACGTGTTCGCGTCACACAAGGAGAACGAGCAGGCGCGTGAAGACCTGACGCAGTGGTCTACACTCTCTTGGCTGGGCTTCGACGACCGTCTGGTGCTCTACGCCGTGGATTCCTTCGCGTGTGTCCAGGCGCTCTCTCCCAGTACGGCTTGGAACTGGTTCCCCATCGGCTGTGTCGGCAATGCGCTGCAGAAGAAGCCCGAGGATCGCCACGGGATCTTCACACTAGGCGTGGTGAATGACTCGCTGCTCTACTTTCCTCTCAGCAAGGGCGAACGTGCACCACGACTGCGTGGCAACCACCGTCCCGTACCCGGTACCTTCGCATTGCGCTCAGCATCGTTCCCCAAGACGTCCAAGAAGACGGACGCGTCATCCAACGGGGTCATGTGGCAAAATGTGCGGCTCTGTGGTCTGGAGGCGAGTGCCAGTGAAACTAGCACCCGTGGGGGGGACATAGCGGGTCAGGTGGTCAAGGAACAGGCCGAGATGGACAAGACACTGATCCTAATGATGAAGACAGCCTGCACGAACGACGAGCCGGCGCGTGTGCTGGACCTGGCCAAGTGTCTGCATTTGGAGAAGTCGCACCAGATCGCGCAGAAACTGGCGATCCACTTCTCGCTGCGCCAGCTTCAAACGCAGCTCTACGACCTTTATCGCGCCAAGTTCGAACAGCCACGACAAGAAGAGGAGGCTGCGGCGCGAGCGAGTTCACAGCCTCGTCGCCACGCTCCAGTCTCGCACCGTGACTACCATGAGACTGAAGAGCACGCTTTGGAAAGGGAATATGAGCGTGAGCCGCTTCGTCGTGCTCGTAGTATCCTGTCGCGACCACCTTCAACACCGCCACGTCAAGCGCAGCAGCCGGAAGAAGAAGGTGCAGAGGAGCAGCAAGAGGAGAAACCCGCGACGTCTCCTGAGATCACCTCCAGCAAGAGCGTGGGCCGCAGTAAGGTCGCTGCACGCGCAGTAAGGTCGGTGGCTCCTGTGAACCCGTTCCTGAAGAAACCAGCGGGAGACTCGACCACGTCACCGTCGGCCAGTACGACAGACCGTCAAGCCGCCAAGAAGTCGGGGCTGCAGCGACTCTCCAAGTTCACGTCGCCACCAGCTAAGAAGCGTCGGTCCACGTGGAAGTAGTGCCATAGCTTGAAATGGGAGCGCTTCGAAGTTGGGACCGCACAGATCACAGCGATGTCGACGACGACGTATCGGTAATGCGTGAGTGCGTGAAGTTCTTTCAACCCATGTGGTCGGTGCTCGCAGGATTGAAGACACAAAGCACTATGGGTTTAGCACGAGTCCAAGACTAGTTCGAATACACATTAGCGGTGGCCGCAGCTGGAGATTGATCACGACGTTGTTCATTCTCTGCAACGAACCAGTCCGCAATTGGGTCCGAACTGCAACGGGTTCATGCCATAGAGCGACGAAAACACACTGGAAATGGTCAGCTCATACTCTAACGTCCACGCTGTGGTGATACACGCTGCCCTGTTCCCAGATGCACGCAACTGGACTCTCACGAGCTTTTCATTTGGGCTCACCTGCTCGTTGACCCGCGAGGCGGTGGATTTTGGGCTTCACAACGGTCCCATGCAACTCAAGTGACAGCCCCATGGAATCTGGATTGACACTGATCTGCTTGGGTTGTCTTGGGGTGCACAAAGGTGGTCGGGGAGGACAACCCACCTATCGAACGCACGAGTCCCTCGATAGCCATCGAGCTACGCGTACTTGTCACGCGTTTCGTTTGGGCCAAGGCAGGTACTGTGCACTTCAAGGTGCAGCCTTTACCACGGTGACTAAATGCGTGGTCGATGTGGCAATAGGTGTCTAAGCAACACGTTCTCTCTCCCAAGCATACAAAAAACGCCCTCTCTTCTACTGCAGCATCGACGGTTTGGTACATATTACGCTGCGAAGCACCGGAAAGCCTTAGGAATCCGTGCCCATGCAGAGGATTGAAAAGCTGCGTCGGTGTCGTTGAAGACATCACACTGGTCGTGAAGATCTGTCTGTAGTGAGACGAGTCCTCACGAGCGTGATTGGTTTCGTAGTTAGGCCGCAAAGAACCGCGCAGCATGTCGCTGTACGCTGCATTATGGCTGCGCTCGATAGGGTGCATCGCAGCGGATATGCCACGTCGGAACAAGTCCTCAGCCTGTATCTCTGCCATCTCGTGTAAACCTACCTCAGATACTCGAAGACCATAAATCAGCTCGATTTGGCGGTAGTAATCAGTAATGACGTGGGTTTCTCTGGCGGTGGGTACTTTACCCTTGCTTCATTGAAGATTACACGGACAGCTAGCTGCACACATGTGATATTCTATGCACATGCATCAGTTCTGGGTTGCTTACTAGGATGCAGCTTTAGCTGTCTAGTGCATCGTTGGGGCGGCTCATTGCTGAAACCGCGACGACGTGTTTGTTTGCATGAACACTTCCTAGGGGATGCCAAAGAATTTCTTCCGGACGTAACAGCTCTCAAGACTGCATAACCTGCGCTCTTCTCATGGATCTGACGCATCAAATCACAGGAGACTTCTGTCATTTAAGTTGAAAGTGCACTTGGACTATGAAACTAGATATATTGGATAAACCCAATATATGTGGAATATACTATAGCATAATTTAAATTTTCTATTTGATCGCACCCCAGTCACCGAACACCAAGGGCTCTGCCAACGCAGCTGCCCGCCTTCGCTTGGGCGAGCAAACCCATGGTCACCACCACAAGATGGTCCAGGCAGCGACGCCTGTGTGGGCCCTGCCTAGTTGCCAACCATTGGGTTAAGTTTTATACCCATGTCGAAGGAATGGAATGGTTTGTCCCCTGGTCACCCTGGTCACCCTGGCTTCCCACTTGCCACGGTTCTGCAGCGATTCCCGCCAACGCTTCCAACTCATTTTTGAATCCGCCAGGAATCCGCAGCACTCAACGCCTCCCGGTGCCCCCATTGCATGGCATATCTCTCCCTTCCACACCCCAGCAATGCTCTCCCGTCCGCCTCAGCTCGCCACGACTGCTGCCTCAGCCCCGATTGACCCCATACTGAGAGTGCTCCCCCAACGCCAGATTTGGCATAACCACGAGAATGACCGGCCCATGCGGCAGTTGGTGATGCTCCGACTGCAGCGACTGCACCCTGTTCTCGCAACGGCGGCGCAAGGGGGCTCTTGCAGCACGCAAGGGCCATCACTGGTGCAGCGGCTGGAGTGGATGCTTTACAACTTTGCCAACTCGCGGCACGAATACATACAGGAGTGCACTCTCGAGCGCCGCGTCCAGGCTCTCGTCACGAGGATGAATACTACTCGCACTCAGCGATCGGTCCAGGAACAGCATGATTGTGATGGTCGAGATCGCCAGCGTCTAAGTGGAGTCAAGCGCGGGTGGATGGACATCGAAAAGGAGGCGATTGCCAAGAGGGAATGCAAGACAGATGACTCTCCGACCTGCAAGCGCCAATGTTTAGAAGCACGTGGAGATTCGGAAGCCACTTTCTACAGCAATACCGCCGAAGTGAGCGATTTTATCCTCAGTAACGACGAAAGCCTCGTGTGCGCTGTCCTCAGCTTCCTTTCTGGCAAAGAAGTGCTGCGTCTCCGCTCTGTCAACCGCTTCCTCCAGTCTGTCGCTCCCCGGGCGGTGCGCTCGCTGCACTTCAACACGCAGTCGCTAGCAGTCACGCACTTTAAGTGCGGCACGCTGAGCGCGCTGCTGTTGAGCTGCACCAAGCTCACATCGCTTGCCATCACCAGCAAATCGCGCGTTGCGGCCACTGACCCACACGTCGTTAGTATCGATCCCTTATCCGACCGTGCGAGTCCGATGACAAGCATTGAGCAACGACCCTCGTCCACCTGCTCGCGGCATATCACCTTCTCGGCGAGCGACACCACCGTCAACGAACTTCTCCTGCGGGACCTAGCAAGTGCTTTTGAGCGTGGCGCTTGTCCGGAGTTGATGACGCTGGACCTGGGCTCACCGCTTGGCTACTTTGCCGACAGCGACCACGTGCTGCATTGCCTTGAGGCCTTCGTCGAAGGGCGTCTTCACACTCCGTACGCCAGACCACTCAGACACCTCAAGCTCGACTCGACGTATCTGGGTGACGAACGGCTGGGGCGATTGGCCAGCGTGTTCGAGTCAGCGATCCAGTCTACCGGTAAAAGCTGCTTCGGAGCACTGGAAGTGTTCGTGCTCCGTAATAACTTCATCGGTGAAGCCGGTTGCCAGGCACTGCTACGCTTGCTGCGCCACATGCCCAAACTGCGTGTGTTGGACTTGAGTGGCAACATCCTCACGGACCTGGATGTGGTGGCGTTGGCCGACTGGATCGACCCGTGCTTGTCAACGAAGTTCCTAGACATGTCCCTGGCTACCGGACAAAACATTGACGTGGAGGTGAGGCGAGGTTCGGAGTTGGGGAGGCCAACCGCGATAGCCTCACCTGCGTCTGAACTACAGCTGCTACTGCTGCAAGACAACTATATTGGGCGCGGGGGTCGGGAGGCACTCGTGCGTGCGGTGGAGGCTCGGGCTGCCCAGTCTGCAGAGCTAGACACCACACGCGGCAGGAGCGAGTGGCCCAGCTGCACCATGAGGTGAGTACACGAGCGATGGCGACCAGGAGGAAGTCGCACGTATCGCTCGCTACCCACGCGAAACGCGTAGACAACGAAACAAAGCCTTGCACCACGACCAATAGGTACGTTTTGGGATTGTGTCTCGTGTTGTCATTTTGGAAGTCTGGGGTACTCGCAATCCTTCAAAGCCCTTGCTCGCATGCAACTACTGGCGCCAGACACGGCATAAACTGTGCGTAATGCTGGTGCACAAGGTGGGAATGGGAGTTGATTTCGTCCCGAGAATTTGGACATGGAGATTGTATGACGCATAGAGCGCTTGGCTCCTTCGCGATATAGCTTGCATAAAAACGAGCGGATCTTCATTGACATTGGATTGATGCCCTTCAGTGAGGGGGTCACCGAGGCTTTCTCTCGGAACTATCCTATCCATGGGCGGGCCCACCCTGGCTTGGACACTGAGATCATTGAGGTAGCTGCAAAACGTGACCTACAAGCATTGGGTACAGAGGCAGCCCGTAGTCTGTTCACGAGTGCTTTGAGAAGGCGGTGAATAGGCGGTGAATGCAGTGGCTACATAGTACTCGTCCCCCCGTGGTACATGCGTCCAACGGCAGATAAGTTTCGCTGGGAGAAGCTCGAAGCAGGAACGTGCGCGGATGTCCGCCCTGCGCTGTCGGTTGCGCATTTCTCCTGAGCCGACGTTTACGTGCGTAGAAGCTGGAGTGGCATTGGTATTAGAGCCAGAATTGCGTACGAAGTGCTACGTGGTGGTTGCACAGCTGCCAGCTCAGAAAATGTAGCCATGGGCCTATGGCTACAAACTATCTGTTGAAACCCCACTTCTGAGGCCAGGAAACTGAACTCGAGATAGACGAACTCACTCACTCATGAATTCTCATTTGTCTGGCCTGAAGCATGCGCCGCCAACCCATGTCTCCAGCACTTGGATTCCGTGCTGCAAACACCAGCCTCATGCAAGGCAGCACCATGCACGGCACCATCCTCATTAGCAGAGTAAATCTTGTAACACCGCGACGCTCCCATTAATTTGGAAGCCAGACCGCGACGTTGGTAATGCGCAAACGTAACCACAAATTTCTGAATGCGCCCTTTCGAACCCAATGTGATCGGATTGCTCCGATTAGACCCACGTCGCCAAAGACGAGTCCAGCACTTATCTAGCGCTCTTGCTTCAAGCTGTCTAATGACCTCATTGTGTCCTACGCGCGTATCGTAGGGAAGGCGACTCGCGAAGGTCGCCCTTATCATTTAGCTCTTGTAGTCGAGTCGATAGGCGCTTGACAGCGCATGGCAAACTATACTGCAACTTCGCACACGCGTTCGTCGCTGGTGTCCAGAAAAGCACACGTGCTGCGCTTGATTGCTGGACTGGGGTGCCCGAGTCCTTCCTATGCCTGGCCAGGACTTCGCGCGCTACACGCTGCTGTGGGTGCGTGTGGAGTGCGCTCTTTGATATCATCAGGCGTAGGGAAGGACAAGGGTCAGTGGCGGTTGCCCAGGATGAAATATTCCCTTTAGAGGATTCAGGGAGCTGTGAACCCGAGTCCAATGCTATAGCGCGCGGATTCCAGCTAGGGCTTGCGGATAACGAACGAGGTACGTGTGACCGGTATCTAGAAGCGAACCTTACCTGGGTCATCAAGTCATATCCATCTTCGCCTGCATAATCTGCCGATAAAAGCTCCCCGCCTAGCCTTGTGTCGCCATTCTAGATCAGCAGCTGGGGTGATGTCTGACGGGCTATCCCAAGTCTGTGTAGCCAACGCACCTTGGAAAGTGTGGCGGTCCACGATTGCACCCGCGACCTTTGGAAACTCTTCTCTCCACGCTAAATGAAAGGCGCACTGGTCAACTTCAACGTACGCCACGGCCAAACTGCTTCCATGCCCGTGTTCGCCTCCCGCAGAGGCGTAATGACCATCTTACAACAGCAGCTTGCAGTCCGTAACTGCTCGAGACGAAGACGACAGGCAGAGGAAGGACAACCCAGGGCTGGGATCCCTAACGGGATCTGATGTGTGCAGAAAGCGAAGCCCCAGGAGCAACAGCACGCGCCCTTTCCTGTGCTCAGTTGCTGCTGCACTTCGTGAACCATGGACAGAGGTCGTACGAAACTAACGCGACAAGCCAACCGCTTCCCCCACGTCAAATCTATTTTGGCTTCATTCCCTTCTGTTTTGCCAATAGTCGATAATCGCACAGCACATCTCTTCGCGACTCCCTCTTAGGCTTCATTTGCAGTCGTCCTGTCGCGCGCAAGCAACCCAGGCACGTAAGGGAATCGTTTGACCCCCGCCCCATCAAATTCCCTTCATTCTCCAATTTTGATTGTCGCCGTCACTGCATCGCCCCCATAACTTATCGTCCATGCCGTCCCCAGCTTCCGCACAAACGCTTGCTCCGACCCCAACGCCGCCGCCTACAAGGTCACACATATCTCCAGCACCATCGTCGACCCAACTCTCGTCAAGAGCGCTGCTTCGCGGACGGCCTTGGCATAACAGTTCCAACGACCGCCTCACACGGAAGCTCATGATGCTGCGGCTGCGGAGATTGCATCCCGCACTCGCCACTACCGCTGCCACCACTGACACTAATGCCACCCCGGATGACTCCACTTCGGGCGGCTCAGGGCCGTCACTCGTGCAGCGACTGGAGTGGATGCTCTACAATGCCGCCAATTCATTGCATGAATACACACACGAGCTCACGTTGCAGCGCCGAGTGCAAGCGCTCGTGACGCAGCTAGAGACCAGGAAACCCGTGGAGAAACACACCTGTGGAGTCAAACGCGGCCAGCCCGATTCGGGGGATGGCGATATCCAAAAGAATTCGGCTGGAAAGCGGCAGCGGCTATCAGCCCCGCTAGTTGACACTCTTGCTGCCTCCTCGAACGCAAGCGTGTTTCTGCTCGACAACGATGAGAACCTGGTGGCAAACGTGCTCGGTTTCCTGTCTGGCCGCGAGATCCTGCGGCTCCGTTCCGTGAACCGCTTCATTCACTCGGTCGCGCCACGGATGGTTCGATCGCTGTACTTGGAGACACGCTCGTCAGCCTTCAAGCACTTCAAGAGCGGCGATTTGACGGCTCTACTTCTTGACTGCAGCAAGCTCACGAGTCTCACCATTACCAGCAAGGCCGCATCGACCGTGAAGACTAATCTGAATGCTACTTCGGCCGTCTCTGGCACGATCGCAGCCAGCGTGCCGGCCACACGAATGCCAGTCCAAGCACCTTCTCGACGCCTTCCTAGGAGACGCAGCTCAGCGAACTCGACTGATCCTACCCCAGGCCAGCTGCTGCTAGATGATGCTGCAAGAGCCTTTGAGCTCGGTGGCTGCCCAGAACTGAGGGTGCTGGACCTCGGCTCTCCACTCGACTACTTCGCCGACAGCGACGACGTGCTACGTTGCCTCGAGGCCTTTGCCGCAGGGCGCCTTCGCGCTCCGCACGCCAAGCCACTCAGACACCTCAAGCTCGACTCGACGTACCTTGGCGACGCGCGTTTGGCGCGACTGGCTGACGCGTTCGAGTTGAGAAACTCATCGACAGGCAAGAGCTGCTTCGGAGCACTGGAAGTGCTCGTGCTCCGCAATAACTTCATCGGTGAAGCCGGTTGCCAGGCACTGCTACGCTTGCTGCGCCACACGCCCAAACTGCGCATGCTGGATGTGAGTGGCAACATCCTCACGGATCTGGATGTGGTGGCGCTGGCCGACTGGATCGACCCGTGCTCGTCGACGGAGTTCCTGGATGTCTCCTCGCGCTTTGGGGCGGCGGCGCGGCGTGAATTGGGTAGGACTGAGAGGGATGGCAGAGTGGAAGTGGCGAGAAGTGCTGGAATAGCGAAGCCGGCCGCTGCGACTTCGTCAGCACTCGAGCTTCGGTTGCTGTTGTTGCAGGATAACTTCATTGGACGCGAGGGCCAAGAGGCGCTCGTGTCGGCACTCAAGTCGCGGCAGGCGCTGGAGTCGTTGGGAGCTGGCGAGAAAGAGGCGTACGCATCGTAGCTTTGCAGATACACGTGCGCCCCGCGGAGAGCACACGATCGACGTTGGGGGGACAATAGAGATGCATCCTAAGTTATTCCCTTCAACTGGTTCGAGGCGGGAGAGGGAACCGATCTGGGAGCACCCGGACTCTCAGAAAGATCCTAATTTTGCAAAAAAGAGAAAATCCAGTAAACGCAACGCTTGATGACTCCAAACTTTGTCAATCCGTTCTGGAGCGCCCTCGCGTCTCATGAAGCCAGCAAGGCGGTGGCTACTCACCCGATATTGGGAGGTGAGCAGCTCATTGGAAACGGGTGGCTCTCGTTCGTCCAGGGGCGACGTTGCGCTGTGCGTATGGCTGCATTCGCGAGGCAGTACTCGTACTCGTACCAGGAAGCCAACAGTCTGGCAACTCGGAACCGTGTCTAGCCGAAGCCAGGCTGGGAGGCTGGCTGGGAGGCTGCCTACCTGGCTGGCCGCCCGCGAGAGCCGTGCCTTGCGAGCTTGCAGTTCCCGCGTCGCCGGCCAATCTCAGGATTTGTGCTCCAGGTCTCAGCGCTCGCGAGACATTTGCGCTCGCGTGCTTTTCTCCGGTCGCGTCGAGCTGGCTGTGGCGTTCCTCGCGCCAGCGCCAGCGTTCGCGCTCTTCGGCCTGGGCCTTGGAAAGACGACGCTTCCTGCCTTCAGGCTGTCGGCTGCAGCCTCGCGCCAGAATTCCGGGTGACTCACGCGGAAGTTCAGCCTCTCGTTGATACGTCTGAGGGCCTGTCCTTGCTAGCTGTGCCTTGGGCCTGGTGGCGCAACTTCCATCTTGCAGGCCCATCAGCCAGATGGACAGCTCGGAGGGGCTCCACCCTACGCCTGACCAAGGCACACGCCGGACCGAGTGCATGCGAGAACTCATCGGCTTGAGCAAGAGCAAAACGAGACCAGATGCAGATTGT
>JAADYK010000774.1:0-14222 GCA_023338225.1 Halophytophthora batemanensis | reverse complement strand
GGAGCAGGGCGAACTGACATGACCACGTTCGTGCAGGATCCGCGATGCTACACAGAGAACGTCCCGGAGGCTCGGATGAACTATCCTGGTAAAATCTCCTGTTCCATTGTTCACTAGGCTGCATGTGTATGCGGACAACCTTTATGCCTCTGACCGTGCTAATGGATTGCATGTGTGTTTGTCCTTTGTCCAGTGTCTCTGAGTCCATACGTGAAGATCTCGTACGCATCCAAGAGGGTCACGACGAGATATGCAGCCGGTCACGGCGCCGAGTTCCGACGAGACTTCGACGCTGCGGCTGAGCCATTAGAGAGTGAGGGCTTCTGCGAACGACAAGTGTCATCTCTGGGGTCATTCTGGAACTCGCAGCATGATCTCTGTGGCCGGTTAAAGCAGGTGAACGTAGATGTGGGCTTCCTGATTCAGGTGGAGTTTGTGGAGCCTAGCTCTGCACCCACGAGCTGGACGTGGTACTTGGGTTTGCCTTTCCGGGATGGGAATGGCGTTGTTGTCGCACTAGACGGTGAACTTGTGCACGACTCCATCGGCAGCACTGGCTACTGGCAGAAGGTGTTGGCGAAAACCACCCAAGTGAAGATGCAAGTCGCACCAGGGGGTCACGTGCTCAAGATCTACGGCCTATCAACTAACTTTGAGACATCGAGTGTATACTTCAGCCGCGGAGAAGCTGAACCTGCCATTGCATCCGTGGCTGCCATTACTGCAGAGCTGACAAAATGGGCGCCACTCTTGTCCTATGATACGACGACGGAGTCCGTGCTGCAGAAAGAGAAAGCCAGCAAGGCGAACAGTGTTTCACGTGGGATCTCCATGTTGCAGTACCAGAAAATACCCGTTGACGGTCGCTTTGCACTCCGGTTGAGGCTATTGACGACCCCAGAATGCCGGTACGGAAAATCTGTCAACACCTCCTCGCGAGTGGCCTTCTCATTTCTGCCAGTCTCCGCCTGGGATTCTGCGAGGGCAACTGACGTAGCCTTCTCAACAGCGATGAATAGCCAATGGAAAGCTCTTCCTGGCTTGAACCTGGAATTAACTGCCTCGACAGTTGGAGTATTACTTTGCTCCTTCACAGGTAGACTCTTCATTGATAAGTCCGCCTCCACGAACTTTGATCTCGATCTCGCGTGCGGATTAAACCCAAGCTCTACAGCAATGGTGTCGCAATTTCAAGTCGACGATACGTTCATCGAGCCATCGGGACTGCCGCTTGATTTTACTTATTTCGCTGATGTCTCGACATCCGGCGCATTGAGCCTCTCAGTAAACTACCTGTTTGATGGAGCAAAGTCGGGGAAGATTGTTGGTGGGAGAATGACGGCTATGTTCATTCCGGGAGCGTCACTGATTTCCGACGTGTTGAATTCCGTGCCCGTTTCCTCATCAGCAACACTCACTTCCAAGAGCGTGGAGACGTTGGTTCCGAGTACGCTGATCATTCAGGTCTCTGGGGTCATTTGCCGAAACACGCCTACTGAAGCCTTTCATGCGCAGATAAAAAACACAGGGGAACCTCTGTTCGACGGAGTGTTTTCGTCGTTGTCGGGTTCCTCTGACTCTGGCAAGTGTGAGCTGTTGACGATGCATGCGATCGTTGATGTCAGCCTGGGCACGCACGTGATCTCAGTAGAAGCTACGACCTCAACCGAGAAGGGATATCTCGTGAAGAGCCTGCAGATCCAGATCGCCAGTGCTGACAAAGGATCTTTGATATCGTTGGAGGCATGCCAAGATCGCTGCTCGCGACACTCTCTCTGTATGACAGGAGTTCACAATGGCGTTTCCCGCACGTGCAATCTTTATATGACTCTCGGTTCATCCTCCAAGAGCGATGCTACACGGAGCACTTTTGTCCGTAGTCCTGCTTCAGTCGTGAAGGAAGAGACATGGACCGTTATCCATAATACGAGGTGGGCACTGAGCGGAAACGTTTCCCTGCAAAGTCTTTGCGAGGACAGCACGTGCGCTTCATACGGATGTGCCAACGCCTATACTGTGACAGATCGGTGCCGATGCATCTGCCGCGCCATCGCTGACTGTGTGGGAGTTCAAGATATTGCAAGCACGTGCTACGCGATCACCGCTGCTGATCTGCGTCAAAACGTTCAGTCGGGCGGATACACTGAAAATGGAGATGGCATTGTTCATTTGAAGGTCCCATCCTCTTGCAGTGCCATCAAAGCTGAGGCTAAAAACGCAACGGACGGAACGTATGCTATCGCTACAAGAACAGGAATCTTCCCCGCATATTGCGATATGACTTCTGACCTAGGAGAGGGTTATACGATTATACCGTGCGATGCGAGCTCCACTGAGACGGATTGTCAAGCTACCTCTGGCCCGGATGACGGTGATAGTTGTGAGGCCATGGGTCTACAACAGGCTGTTCCCCGTTCCTCCGCTCACCTGGCAGCTATGCACCAGAAGTATGGTGCTGGATTCTTTGCGACGGCACCAGGAGTGACGAATTTACGCATCGACTCTACAGTTACACTGCCGTCGGGTGGAGAGAGCACAGCGGACTGGATCGCAATCGACAAGAAGAAATGGTGGCTGCGTGACGTGGCTAATGAAGATGATACAAACCATGCAGGAGGTAAGCCTGCCAGGCAGATGTGGCTGGGAATGCATTATTACACGAATGGACAAAGTGTGTCCGATGGTGTGGCATTAGGCTTCGACGCTCGCGGAATAACCACGCACAAATACTTGTGCTCAACAAATGACCTCAGCTCGTCGACGTTGTGGAGCTATGTGGTCCAGGACTCATTCATTGGCAGTGGAGACGACAACCTTTGGGTGGCGTCTTGGGGCACGCAGAACAAGTGGTATCAGCTTTGCCGAGGCTTTCATCTCCTAGGCGGCACCTCATTTGTTGGCAAGGGATCATACGTCGAGAAGACGGTGCCCCAGCTGTCGAGCGGATATCAAGGGAGCAATTTCCGCATTCAGTTTACGTACTACTTTGTGTTCGATCCTAAGGCCTGGTGGGCAATTCGCAGAAGCTCGGAGACGAAGTCCATTCGCGTCTTCCTCGGGGATCAGCTACTTCGAGAAATCCCGGTGGATGATTCGGCTACTTACGCCTGCTATGGGCATGGAGAAGAGTCACTTCAAAAAGTATACTTCTTTCGTAGCCAGGAGACCTGGGTGACACGAGGATTTCGCGGGGAGGGCAACAAACTACACTTTGAGATAGAGTTCGGCTCTATCGATGTGCTTGCGTTTGGGGTTGACGAAGTTTCGATGGAAGTGGAGTTTGCGTTCAAATCGCCCTTAGGTCTTTCAGCCGCAAGTCCAGCAGTCTCGTGTTCGCACATCAAGCATGAACGGATGGCGAACAGTGAACCGAATCCTGACGGACAATACTACGTCCAGCTCGACGTCTTGGCAAGCCCGGTCTTGATTCCGTGCTCGGATGGGTGGTTGGTTGCTCAGCGCCGCGTGAATGGAAAGATAAATTTCAATCGCAATTGGGAAGAGTATCGCAACGGGTTTGAAGTGGGGTCTTCGAACGAGTGGTGGGTTGGGAACGAACTCCTGGCAGCAGTAACATCGCAGCCCACCGAGGCGACAGTCGTGATTTCTAAGGATCTCATTTCGACATCAGCATATTACAGCAACTTTCGTGTGGCCAGCGAGTCCGATAACTATCTGTTGACAGTCCAAGGGTACAATGCAAGCAGTAGTACTGCCTCGGACGGGCTGGCTTCTCTCCACAAGACGTACTTTAGTACCCCCGACAGAGACAATGATGTGACCAGCCGCTACAACTGCGCAAAAGAGTCCCAGAGTGGATTCTGGTATGCGGATTGTCTAGCCGACCGATCAGACTTGAATGCGCCGTACCAGAGTCTCCCAATCTGCAGCAGATTTGCTGCATGGAGTCGAGATTGGTGCCAACAAACGGGGAGCATCGTCTGGAAAAACGTAGACGGGTTCAATTCCGCGAAATTGTTGCTGCGTCAACAGACGTGTCATCCTGGTTACAAGTGGTCGGAAAAAGGGGAATGTACTGCCTGCCCGGCGGGAACCTATTCAGAATCTCAATACACTGCGTGTGTAGATTGCCCTGCTGGCACTTATGGACCTTCTGCCGGAATGGATGGTCTAGGATCTTGTTTATCATGCCCCGCGGGGTTCGAGTGCTCGAGCGGTACATCCACGCCAGTGAAATGCACTGCAGGGACCTTCGCCGATGCTGGGTTCAGTGTCTGCTTGAACGTGCCAGAAGGATACTTTGGGCCGTACGATATGATGGCATCTGTCGACCTTGTGGCATGCACAAACGGAACATTTTCCAAGCCTGGACAACAATTCTGCTCAGAGATACCCGGAGGCTTCTATTGCTCCGCAAAGCAAAGCGCCTGTGGCTACAGAGACCTTCTTCCGTGCCCATCCCGCAGTGTTTATTGCCCAAAGGGAAATACATCTCCGAAGGTGGTGCCGCCCGGGTTCTATTCCGTTGGTTCGACTTCTGGCATGCAGCAGTCAGCCATTTTAGATTGTCCGAGGGGTTTCTACTGTCGCAGCGGTGCGAAATATCCGTGCCCAGCGACTCGGTTCGGAGACCACACAGGAGAAACCACCCCGCTTTGCTCTGGGAGATGCGCATCAGGTTGCGCTTGTGAAGCTGGAAGCGTCGGTCGCTGCCCGTCGAGCGCGGCAGGAACAGCTGAGGTTGTTCTGGCTCCGGCCAGTATTTCGTATATCCTCGTACCGTTGACTACAGAACCAAGTGAAGGCGACGAACATCTGCAACGCGATATCCTAACAGCGGCTACAAACGCAGCGTCGGCATCAACTGATATCTTTGAGTTCAAAGACATCGGCTTGGAGTTCTTCAAGACTGGCTGGTCAACAGGGTTCGGGCACAACATTTCCATCTCATATTTTGAACGGTCCGATTCAAACATGACATACGAGTTTGAAATGGAGCGTGCGGGATTTAACTGGGGAGCTACGGTGCTGCTCGATGGAAACGTCCTGGTGTCTCGGTCTAAAAGCGGTTCACTCTCGTTCGCATATGTCTCGACCTGGGGGCGTCATACTGTCACCATTCTTGGAGCAGAGTTGCAGTTCGTTGCGAAGCGGGCAATTGCTTTCCGGAACGCCGCGAATGCAGCTTTTGGCAGCTTGCGCTGTGATCTACTCGACCGCCAGCCGATTTACATGGACCTAGAAGTGTCAGTGTGCGCTTCCAAAAGACCAAGCTGCAGCGGCTGGGTGAGCGTGAATGGCCACACTGTGAAGACGCTGTCCCAAGGGACAAATTCGCTGGAGCTTCTGCTGTACTCGGGACTTAGCGAACTTGTTGTCTCGTCCTCTGTGAGCGCTTTAGCTACTGATAGCTACATGAAGAGTCTCAATACGACCACAACGGGCGATATCGTTGTTATTGTGGGCGAGAACCTTCTCCAGGATTCTTTACCGGAAAGCTTCTTCACATGGCTTGTGAACCATGGCGTTGCTCCAAGTGCTTTGAAGCTAACCTACTCGAGCTTCATCTTTGTGGGCACCATCAGTGATACAGTGTCAACTACATTTCAGGCGATTGCAGCAGCATCTACTGCAAGCTTGAAAATACCATTGCCACTTCCACTGGCTGCCTCCCACTACAATGCAGTAGAAGTCCCCGTGGGATTTTACACGGCTCCAGAAAGTGTGCCACATGATAGGCGCTCGGAGATCAAAATGTGCCCAGTTGGATACGGCTGTTCAAATGGTCTTCGTACACTATCACTGGCGTTCCCCGATTTAATTTGCGTTGAAAAGGGACACAGTATCAGCATCCAGGAGGCTTCTGCAAACTTCGTATCGTCAGTCAGCTTCTTGCTTGAGAATCCTCCAGATAGCCTAACATATGAGTTGGTGGCAGGAACCGCCTCTCCGGAAGTCACGGGTCTCTTCCTTTTGGATAGCGGCGGTCATCTTACTATTACCGAGGCTCTCGACTTTGAGACAAGGAGCAGCTATGTTATGAACTTGTTGGTTCGCGAAACGGAGGGAGCGGCAGCGTACACTGCATGCACCATCCAGGTGAGTGTGGAAGATGTGAACGAGGCCCCAACGATTTCAAATGCAGCAATCGTGAGACGCCTCAAAGAGAACTTACTCAGCCCCGTTGTACTTGAACCAGCCGTGGTAGTGGATGACCCCGACGCTTACGATTCCTACATGATTTCCATTTCTGGTGGCGGAAACGGAAAATTTACAATCGATCAACACGGCCGCATCATAGCCGTCCAGACATTGGACTTTGAAGAGCAAGCGCGATATGATCTGAATATGATCGTGAAAGATGCGGGGAGCCTTCAAACAAGTGCAATCATCTCTGTCGTTATCGAGGATGTCCCAGAGCAACCAATCTGTTCGCCTGCCTCATTCGAGGTTCCAGAGAATACTGCCGTGGATACAGTAATTGGCGGGCTGGATGCGCTTGTGATAGAACCCGACACTGGAGATTCATTGATGTATGGCCTGACCTCCCAAAGCATTACAGGTGCCTTAGCTGTAGATACTAGCTCTGGCAGCATCACACTGAAGACGCCGCTTAATTTCGAGGCTCAAGAAACTCTATATTTTCAAGTGCGCTTTACGGATACCACAGGGCGCCACGACACGTGTAACTATGTTATGACTGTGCAAGACTCTAACGATGCTCCAATTCTAGCAAGTGGGGTATTCAGCGTGGTTGAAAATTGCGTGGGTGCCACGTGCTTGGCTGGAGACCTCGCTGAATTTGCAGTTGACGAGGATATGGATGATGTCCTTACGTTCGCATTAGCGACAGCCAACAATGCAGTATTCATCCAAGGGTCTGAACTGTGGGTTGTAGACCGATTGGACTTTGAAGCTAGCCCGGAAGTTCATGTCAGTGTTGCAGTCATGGATGGAAACGGTGGAAGCGCCACGGCAGCGATGACCGTGTTGATTGTTGACGTAAATGAGCCGCCTATAGGGAGTGTCTTCTCGCAAAGCATTGCCGAAAATATGCCCATTGGCACAGCGATCACCACGCTTACCGCCAAGGATCCTGAGGGTGACACCATCACTTTCGAAGTTGTCAACGCGTCAATGGGATTTGAAGACTACTTTGGAATATCCAAAGGAGCATTGGTAACGACGGCGGAAATCGACTACGAGGAGCTGGCCTTGCACTCCTTCGATGTATTTCTTCGCGCGTGCGATCCTCTTGGATTATGCACCGATTTTGGCCCAAATGTTGTCACGGTTCTTGATGGTCCAGACGTACCCATACTCGACGCTGGTCCAAAAATTGCAGTGATGGAGAGCGAGGCTGCTGGATTTATACTGGGCAAACCATTTACTGC
The DNA here is from genome assembly GCA_023338225.1 of Halophytophthora batemanensis. NCBI lineage: Eukaryota > Oomycota > Peronosporomycetes > Peronosporales > Peronosporaceae > Halophytophthora > Halophytophthora batemanensis. Next base: position 6,867 of record JAADYK010000774.1, on the reverse strand, counting down.
CTCGGATCAAGATTCAGATCAGGCTACTAACCTTGTGTACTCTATCGCATCAGGGGACCCGTTGGGCCAGTTTGCCATTTCTGAATCCTCGGGTGAGCTGATTGTGAACTCTCAGCTGGACACGGACATCACGAGCGAGTATTCTTTGATCTTTCGTGCTGTTGACACAGACGGCCTGAGTGGGTTATCCGATCCTGTCGTTATCGAAGTCACTGAAGCCCCCTCCCCACCGTATTTTGTTGACACGATCTCGGCGCAGAACTACTATAAAGTTGACCTCAATCAGCTGAGCAACGGATCTTACACCACTGTTTCTCTGACCGTGGATGACAAGAACTCGGATCAATCAGGTGGTATCTGCTCGATCCAGGAGGCACCTGTCAGTACCTTTGAATTGATAACAAGTAGTGATACCACAACATGCGTGCTATTCGTCCAGCCTGGAGTGCTCTTGACAGAGGGCAAACGGCTCAACATCACACTACGCGTTACCGATACCAACGACGCGGCGTCCTACAGCGAAATCATTTTAGGCATTCAATCTCGTAATGTGAACAATCCGCCGAAGTGTCTTGATACACAGTGGGCACTTATGGAGAACTCCGCTCACGGTACAGTTATCGGACAGGTCCAGGGAAGTGACCCCGACGCCAATGATTCAATCTCCTTTGCAATCGTTGGTGGCAATGTCGATAATATTTTTCACATCGACGGATCAACTGGCACGGTCACAGTGGGAATGGTGCCGCCAGATTATGAAACCAAGGCGGCACACACCTTAGCGATTCAAGTTTCGGATGATGCTGCGGTGCCACTCGCAGGTGAGTGCATGGCAGCTATCGCTATCTTAAACGAGATGGAGCCTCCTGTGTGCTCGGACGCCATAACTTTTCGTACCACTGAAAACCAGGGCAACGGTGCACTTGTTGGCGACCCAGTATGGACATCTTGCATCGACCAAGACACAGGCAACAGCGATTCTGTGTCATTTGTGTTTGAAATTATGGAGGGAGACTCCGTGTTTGTAATGGACGCCTTCACAGGCCAGCTTCAAACGACAGCATCGCTCAATTTCGAAGAGAGAGCTCAATACAGTCTCACAGTTCGAGTCCAAAACACAAAGCAACGAGCAAAGAGCACGCTACTTACTGTAGTCGTACTGGTGGTCGATGCAAACGACCCTCCAACCGCGACATTCCAACCCAGCATCCCAGGCTCTGCGTTCTCTGACGTTGACATACCAGAATCAGTGGCGGTTGGCTCTCGAATCGGTCAACTTACCGTAACGGACGAAGACATAGATGATCAAAACTCGGTCACGCTTACTGACACATCCGGAACTTTTACGCTGATTGCTACAAGCCTGACTGCTTATGACCTGGTGACGCTTAAGAAGCTGGACTTTGAGATTCGTTCTTTCTACCGTCTGGGAATATTGGTGACCGACCAAGCTGGCTCGCCTTTCCAGCTGACTTTGAATGCAAGCGTTACAGACATCAACGAAGCTCCCTATTTTGGGGGCCGTCAAAACTTCTTCATCCCCGAAAATTCTGGTGCAGGCACAACTGCAAGCGCGAGATTCCAATCTCGCGGTCGATGCAACGCGCCATCTGACGTACGGGCTATCAGCACAGCGGACTCGGCATCGGCTGTATCATACAACGCATGCCAAGAGCGCTGCACAGAACTTAGCAACTGTGTCGGAGGGGTATTTGATCGCTCTTCTGCCGAATGTGTTCTACTGTCTAGCCTTTTTCAGACTTGTGAACCTTGCACCAACTGTGAGGGGTTTGAGCTAGCGGCACCAGCTTCGAAAAGCCCAGCACTGTGGATTTCAAGCAGCAGTCTCTACGCATGGAAAAGCACGCTAAATACTGTTCCAACGGCAGACTTTAGTTGCGAGTGCTGGGTGAAAATAATTGCGAACTATGGAGCTGTGTTGACTCTCACAGACACACAAAGTCCTAAGGCCATGCCTTTTCAGCTCCAGTGGGCATCAGATAATCTACAGATACTTCTGCACGGAATACCGCTCAATACGAAGATCTCACTTGCGGCGAAGACTTGGTACCATGTGGGTGTTACCTTCAACAGCGATACAGGAGTGGTCATGGTGTATTTGAATGGCGTGGCTACCTTCAAGCGCGAAATCACGTCTCTGGCTTCGAAGCAATGGAGTTCCACTTCAGCGCTTGTAATTGGCAACTGTATCAATGATGTAAGCTGTCCGGTGAGCCCATTCGAATTTATGATCCATGAAGTACGGCTCTGGAACGTGGTGCGAACTCCCGAAGCAATTCGAGCAAACGTTGCTCGGAATGCAAATGCTAATCTCTTGAGCCTGATTGGGTATTACAGGTGAGGCTTGTACGACGTAGATATTTCTTCAAAACGATATTGACTCTAGCTAACAGAACTGTTGCGGCTTGTGTATAGACTGGGCGGCGATTTATTGGATATGAGTTTTTCAGGGAGTCATCTCGACGCTCCAGACGGTGAGACTGTATACTTTGGCGATGGAGCTAGCATTAGTGAATCGCGTGCTCAAGTATCAAGCAGATGGAGACTTCTAGTACTCTCGTCTGCTGGATCCTCAGCATTTGGCATCAGTGAACTTGTTTGGTTCTCAGAGCGGGAGCGCATCGATTTGGTCACTGCAGTGCTATCCGCATCCGATGGATCGGAGATTCAAAACGCAATTGATGGAGACACCAGCACCTTTGCCACTATCGGTGCGAACGTGACTGACGATTCAGACATATGGGTTGAACTTCAGTTTCAGACGATGGTCGACGCATCCAAAGTAGTCTTGCACACTGCCTGTGCACCCGAATACTGCGTGAGTGTCGTGGCAGTTCAATACTTTGACCTCAACTCGCAGCAATGGACCTCTTCTTCGTATTTCGAGAACGCGGATCAGCCATGCTCGAACGTTGCAAGTTATGGTAAGCTACACTGTTGTCTCTTTTTTTTTTTGCTGTTTCGCGAAGCTTTATCCTAACGCAATATTCTGTCTCAGCTCCTGTGTCGTACGTCATTGCAGACGACGACGACTCCGGCACTACAGGCTTGACATATTCGCTTGTGAACTCTGAATTCGCCGATCTGTTTGAAATAGACCCATTTAGTGGCTATATCAGAAGCACCCCTAATGCAGCATTGGACTATGAAACCGAGAAGCATTACGATCTCCAGCTCAATGTCCAAGACAGCAGCGGCTTACTTGCGATGACCACTGTGACAGTATGGATCGTAAACGTAAATGAGCCACCCGCGCTAGTAGGGAAACCAGCTATGGAGGTGTCGGAAGGAGCAATGATCGGTGATGTGATTGGAAAACTCGAGATCTACGACCCCGAAGGGGATGCGGTACGAATTACAATAGCCGATGGAAACTATCTCGATACCTTTTCCATCGAAAACAATTCGTTCGTCGTGGTACACGGGGAGTTGGACTACGAAACGCATCCAAGCTTTGTACTGACCGTTTTGGCTCAAGAGCTCCAAGAAGAATCCCCCCAATCTGCCCTTTTGTCACTGAAGGTGGCAGTTCTCGATGAAAATGAGGTGCCAGCATCAAGCAACCAGACCAGAGCTATTCGCGAGGATGCTCGCACTGGCGTCGCGATTGGAACCGTGTTGACTGCCACAGATCCGGATGCAAAACAGCAGCTGTCGTTTACCATCACTTCTGGGAACGAGAAAAATTATTTCTCGATTGATGCTTTGACAGGCCAACTGAGGGTTGGCCCCGGCCCGGGCGAAGAGTATGTTGGTTGTTTTGCTCAAATTCGTGACAGCATGGTCAATGGGCCCAACAGCTTTGAGAACGGGGGATCGTTTACTTCTTGCTCACTCAGGTGCTCTTCGTTTCAGTACATGGTGCTATCGGTTGGGGTTAAGTGCTGGTGCAGTAATGTAAGTCCGGGCTTGGTACAACATCAGCTCAAAGACAATGCATGCGGGTTACTATGCGAAGATAGCCCAACCACATCATGTGGGGGAGCTGACGCGTATGCTGTCTATCAACTGAGTGCTGGACTGGACTTCGAAAAGCTAAATCGCTATGAGCTGAGTGTGGAGGTATCCGATAATGAGAACCCCCCACTCAGTGCGACGTTTAGTGTTGTGATGGAAATTATCGACGTGAACGAGCCTCCTTCGCTTAGTACAGTTCCAATTTACATCCATGAAGGGGCTATCACGAGCGTGAGCTTGGACAGTGCACTTTCTGGAACTGATGAAGACGTTGGAGATACGATAGAGCTTTCCCTTGTGGACTGTTTTCCCTACCCGTGCCCTTTTGGCTACAACCAGGGTACAAATGAGCTGACAATCCTCGCGGCCTTGGATTTTGAGCAATGCAGCGAATACGTACTGCACTTCCAACTGCGCGACAAAGAATCGCTATGTTCCGATGCAAACCTCACTGTGTACGTGCTAGACGTGAATGAGCCTCCGTTGATCCTCAGTTCGTCCTTTCAACTCGAAGAAAACGCGCCAACTGGGATGGCCGTAGGGCAACCAGTTGTTGCGTTTGACCCTGATACCCGTGACGAACTGACGTTCTCTATAATCTCGCAGCAAATCGGCGGGTGTGTGCAAATCAACGCCCTATCCGGTCAGTTATATGTTGCTCGCACGGCGTGCTTCGATTACGAGGGATTCGCATACGATGCTTTGCTACCACCTGCCTTTTCCCCCGTTGATCTCTTAGAAGGCCTAGAAACTTTGACCATCGAAGGTATTCGGTTTCTGGAGGATCAAGGTAACGCCTCTATCATAGACGTATTCTACACGCGTAAGAACGGAGAGGCTTATGGTGGAAAAACGCAAAACGTGGTCAAAGTGCGCCTGGGAATTTCGGGACAAACCTGGCTGGCTTCCAACGTGACGGAATACATGGGCACAACGACAAGTTCCGTAACTGGAAGTCTTCGGTTTGAGATTCCGTTGCTTCGAGCGGGCCACGTGTTGCATATGCAGTTTCGGAACTCGGAATGGACCCGCATTTTCAACATCGCTTCTTTGAAAAAGACGTTTGAGACTGTCGTATCTGTGCATGATTCGTCCTCAGAACCCCTTTCTGTAGAAAAGGTCATTGCCATCGAATTGCTGGATATCAATGAACCACCCGTCCAGGTGTCAAGCGCGAAAATGACAGTGCTCGAAAACGTACCGCCGGGATCCCGGGTTGAACCTGCCCTAGCTTCTATGTTTGTAGACCCAGAGAACTTGGCATTGGAATTTTACCTCCAATCCCAGAGCGTGCCCGCAACATTTTACTTCGATGCATCGACTGGCTATCTACATGTCGGCACCAGGGGTGTGAACTTCGAAGAGAAAAGTTCTCACACGATTGAGCTCAAGCTGCTGGACGATGATGTACTGGTGAGCTATACTCTTGTTCTATCAGTGGTCGATTCAAACGATGCCCCACATGCAATTTGTGAGCATGTGCACATCAAGGAAAACTCCCCCGTTGGTAGCGTTCTTCCACCAGCGATTACCGTTATGGATGAGGATGAAGCTGACAAAGTATTTACGTATCGAGCAGCAAATGCAACAGAGTTGTTTCTGGTGGACGGCACTGGTAAACTTGTGCTTAAGCAGTTGCTAGACTATGAAAGTCAACAATTCCATTATGTTGCCGTGGAGGCGACAGACCAGGGTGGCTTGACTGGGTTTTGCGTGGTACTAGTTGAAGTAATCGATGTCAACGAGCCTCCAAATGGCAAAACAATGTACAGTGGGTCGTTTTCCCAAGACGCAGACATCGCGCACCGCATATTGAAATTCGACATTGACGACCCAGAAGATGCACCTCTCACGTTTTCGATTACTGGTGACCAGACGCACGTAGACTTGTTTTCTATCTCGACTGACTACTATTTGGTGGTAAAAGAGCCTAGGAGCTCGTACTTCGACAACGAACCCTCGTTTGAGTTGACAATTGAAGTGAGTGACGGATGGAATACGATTCAAGCCACGTGTGTCATCACTGTCTTAGCTGCTCCACCACCAATCCAGTGCCTGAGCAAGGTCCCAAGTGCTGGCGTTCTTGAAAACTCAGTGGGCGTCAGTCTAACGCGGGTACAAATTCTACCTCCGTCCTGGCCGGTCACGCGGTTCGAGTTGCTGAACTCAGGTGCGCCATTCACAATGAATACCACGACAGGGGATGTTGCTGTCGGGAATGTCGTGGCACTGGATTTCGAGCGACGGACCTCGTACTCATTGACCTTTGCCGCATACTACTCAGAGCTGGATTACATTGTATGTCCACTGGAAATCCAAGTGCTTGACTTGGATGAGGCCCCTGTCTGCCAGTTGCAGACATCAGCAGTACGAGAAAACGTTGCTGCTCAGAACGATTGGGTAATGCAGATTGAGGCATCAGACCCAGAAGGCGGTATACTGACTTTCGCAATGGCGGACACGAAAGTATTCTACGTCAACTCTAGTGGCAGTGTCTTTGTGGATGACTTCGCTTCGATCAACCATGAAATCAATAGTTTCTACAACTTAACTGCCTTGGTGAGCGATGGGACGAATGTCGCTGCATGTCCCCTTCTAGTGGAAGTTGTTGACACAAACGATTGCCCACGCATTCGAGAACAGACACGGTACATCCACGAAAACAGTTTGACAGGTACAGTCGTAGGTGAAGCCATTGCTGCGACAGATGAAGACTTCGCATTGGACGCTGCATCCCGGCTGGTTTTTAAGGTTGACTCGGACGTATTTGCCATCGGTGAAAACACTGGTATTCTGACCGTGCTTGAGTCAGCAAAGTTAGACTATGAAGTGCAGCCCGAAGTTAACCTCGTGGTATCTGTGACAGATGATGCTGCGGAGCCATGCACG
>JAADYK010000773.1:0-14222 GCA_023338225.1 Halophytophthora batemanensis | reverse complement strand
TGGCTCGCGATTGCAAAGCAGCAGGTACGCTTCGGTGCTGTTTATCACGTTGATGCTCTTTATGTGTGGGTGGTAACAGACCAAGTGGCGACGATTTCTTTCGGTTTCTGATGCAACTTGCAGAATCTCCCGATCCGGTGCTTTGAGATGGACGTGCCCAAGCCGCTAGCGATGCACCTCAATGTCTTCCGGTCTCTGACTGATGGCAAGAAGATCCCGGACGTCGCCATCCATGGCTTTTACAAGAACATGGTATCCCCGACAGTGAGTCAGCTTCTGTCTGAGCAGTTGACATACTGTCCGGGGTCGAATGATGCTAATGACGGGTGCGTCTCACGTTGCGTTTAGGCTGCAGAGGGCTTTGCAGAGATTGCTAAAGTTCGGTTCCAAATCGATGCGGCGAAGATATCGAAGGCTGACCAAGACCTCCTTCGCTCCTACCTTTGATCGCTTCGCTGCGGCAGGGGTCTGCCCTCAGCAATGCAGTAAGTGCTCCCTATAAATACACGAATGCTCTCGTCTGCGACAGCATTTGCATCCAACCAAGCCACAATCAGCGAGGGCCCGTCATGAATGAATGGCATGGCCCGCGTGGAGGTATTTCTGTCGTCCCCGAAGGTATTTTCAAGGCCAGCGAATGGCCAAACCTGGTCACAAGCGCATTGAGCTCTCTGGCAACCACGACGCTAGCACTCTCCAATTCCTGGCAGACGAATTGGGAGCAGGAAGGCCAGCCGACAAGCACCAGGGCAAGCGTGACTGACTGACTGAGCCGTCAGAATGTCTTCCAAGATCAAGGATGGCCTTTTCATGGGCGACATGGACGCGGCCCAGGACGCAGACTTCCTGCAGCTCAATGGGATCGTGCACATCATTAACTGCGTGCCGCGCCAGGTGCCCAACATCTTCCAGCAGAGCCTCGGACTGTCCTACACACCCTGCGACCTGGAAGACGTGTTGCGAAGGCCGTTCTTCGACCTTAAAAACCGTGAGTTCATGCAGCTCATCCAGCTTATCGACCGGGCCCTCGAGCGGACGGAGAGCGTGCTGGTGCACTCGCTGCATGGCACCAACCGCAGTCCCAGCGTCATGGTCGCGTATCTCATGGTCAAGTACTGCTGGGGACTCGACAAGGCGCACGAGTTTGTGGTCACCAAGCGCGCGGACATGAAGCTGCACGAGTCTTACATTGACCAGCTATGCTCTCTGGAGGCGCAGATCCAGCAGGATTGCCCAAACCGCGCGACGGAGCGCCAGCTCTACGAGTGGAGCACGCACGTTGCCGACCCCAAGAGTGATGAGTTAGTGCTCATCCACACGTTCCTCAACTCGTCTGCCAGCAACGAGGCGAGTCTGATTGGCGAGCGACGACGGAAGCTGCCTCAGATGCGGCGCCTAACGTGGATCGATCAGACAGAGGAGCTGGTATGTGTCTTTGCGTCTAGTACTTTGAGCGCACGAGCCACAAGGTATGTGGTCGAGTAACGACGGGATTTGTGTTTCCTTGTGTCCTACAGAAGAAACTCCACCCATCGCTGCTAGCTCGCCCGGAACGACCACCGAATAACTCTTACAGCAAGATGGTGGCGGTACGTTGCCGTTTGTACGGAGCTAAATCCTCTCGTAAGGTGGGCATTCCTTCTCGAGAGCAGGCGGGTGTACTGATTCAACGCTTTCTGGGTTTGGCCATGCAGGCTAACGGCTGGGTCGACCTTCTGGACCCCTCACCGGCGCCCCATCAGCCCAAGGCAAAGGTGCGTTGCTGCGTTTCTTGTCTGGAACCGAGCGCGATTAGACTGCTCTGGGCTGAGGTGACGTGTCTGACCTCTGCTGGGTCCGATGTTTCATTCATAGATCCCAGCGACGGATGCAAGCATGACAGCCACACGTGTGGCCTTTGCGGACATGTCGGTGTCCAACACCAAGCTTGAGGCTATGCTAGGTGGAAGCAGTGGCGGCCGAGATCGATCAATCGAGTCAGGAGGCATGTCTGCTGGCGTGATGTCGTCGTCTACCAGACAGCAGCCGCACTTGAACCCCAGCAAACGCGTACATTCATTCTCAGCGCCGAAACGTACGGAGATAATCGATGACGAATCCTCGCCGTCGACGACGAGCACGAGCGACCGGGACGAGCTGGAATTCATGCCGGAGGTGGCACCCACGAGCTCCCACCCTCGATACCTCCGCCAGACCATGTCTTCCATCAACGCTCGTCCACGGCGTGTATCAAACAGCGGTCCTGCGGCGGTTTATCGCGCACCTCCGGTGTCCACCAAGCGCGTATCTCTCCAGGGCAATGGGCGCGGCTTGAGCCCTGGTTCGGGCTTGACAGGCCCCTCCGCAGCGAAAGTCGTGCCCAAGGCATCTAAAATGCCGCCCAAGAGAACGGGAAGAACCGGTTCCGTTCCCAGCGCGGTAGCCTCTCGACCGACGTCAACGACGGCGGAAGGGCGAGTATTCTACAACGTAGACTTCCCGCCTCCGTCGTCCAAACCATTGGCCTCAAGTCGGAGCCGAAGCAGCCATGCTATGGGTGGATCGATGCGTCGCTCGTTGAACGATCCACTAGTCCAACAGCAGCAAGCTGGGATTTCCTCGCGCCCACGGACGGCTCCACCACGCGGACGGAAGGACCTCGAGACTCGAGACTTGCTCCAGAGCAAAAAGGTGAACCTGGGAGAGTTCAGCCAAGTGTCGATCGAGCCGCACGCTCAAGCAGCCTCTCGTCGGTTGCACTCGTCACTGGACTATGGGCTGAGTGCTGCGGATATGGCCTCCACCGTCGGTACCACTAGTTCAGCGGCGCGAGGCTATCGCAGGAGCTCCATGCCTTCCTCCACGGGCTATGGCCGGGCCAAGACATCTCGCGCTTCATGGAAATAGTCGGAGATGACAGGATCCGACGACAAGAGCAGACTGTGACTGGAAATTATCGAGAAATAGCGCTAGAAGCGATGAAGACATTTTAACCTTTCGCATGTCGCCTCCGATGACTGTCCAATGGTGGCTGAAAGGGCAGCCGGCGAGTCGTGAAAGGTCAGGTTGGTTGGGACTCACGAGGCGTTGCAGTCTGCACTGGATGCGCACGCGTTATTGCTCGTGCTGTAGGCCTGCTCCGCGATGGGTGTCGGCGTGCTCTCGCGTTCGTGCTTCGCAGGAGTCTGCGGACCTTCATTCGACCCTCGTACTAGCGTCGAAGGCCGTATGACCCCACCTGGACAGACAGCGCTGTATCGAGTACGAGACTCGCCAATGACCAGGTGTTGCTGTGGCGGTCTGTTGCAGACATTAATGTGCTGACACGCTTTGCGAACGGTGGCAGGATCCACATGCAGCCTTCGACATCGTCATTGAACCCCTAGCTGACCTTACCAGCACGTTAGTACTTCGGAATGTGTTCGCATCCATGCCTTTCATCTACCCCATCTCTCATCGCACTGACCCTGGCTGCGATGACTGCCAGTCAGCATTCAGCGAAGACCTACGACGGATTGAGTGAGCGCTTGAAGCTATCCGCCCCTGTAACTCGCTCCTCATTCGGGCGTCTCGAGCAGAAACTCCACGACTTACCTCTCAGTCTAGTCAAGCGCGTGGTGTTGGCATATTTGGCGAGCGAGGATACAACCGCTCCACTGAGAAACACGACCAACGCTCCGGAGACGGTGCTCGTGGTACCAGCGTCCAACCCCTGTGCACCGCTCCAGCTGCAGGTGACCAGGTCTTTGAGCGGTGTCCAACAACGTGTCCTGGTGCTTTTCACGAGACCAGATCGACTGCCAGTCCTCTTTTTCGACGCCAAAGATCCTAGGCAGGCGATATTGCTGCGCATGTGCGGGCGATGTGGCGCCAATCCCGGCGACTGCGAGGACGACTGCCAATGGCGACATGAGCACGCCATTTCAGGGGCCGACGAGCAGCACAGCGTGCGACACTTTGTCGACACCAACATGGTACATGAGGTGACTTTGTTGGTGCGTGGGGGTTGCATTGATGTCATTCAAATTTCTAACAAGCTTTTTCGTGTGTGCCACTATTCGTCAATGCACAGCCAAAGTTTGACGCAGCAGCAACAAACCCAACGCGATGCTTCCATCTACGGCTTGGAGTCCTTTCCAAGGAAAATACTCCGTACCTCCACGCTGGAATCTACGCAAATGATGTCATGCAACCCGGGGTGGAGCGAGCGTTTGCGGTAAGTTGGATGAGGTTGGCTGTTTGTTCAAGGCGTACATGACGTAAGCATTCTGCTAACATCTACGAGTGAATGCCAATTTGATCGGAGACACAGGTATTTCGGCTAGAGGTAGTTCACGGGGAACTCTCGTGGCGCATTTCCAGACGATATCGTGACTTCGTGCAGCTCCACACTCGACTGAGCGAGTTGGTTCCACAACACCTGCTTCCCGAACTACCTCCGGCAAAATGGTGCTGCAAGACCTCCCTCGTGTCGAACCCTCCACCGATGTGCTTCAGTATATCGCTAACTGGCTGCGTCCTACTATTATGTGTTGACCGTCCCATACAGGCTGTCAAGTTTAGAACCCCGTTTCCTCCTCCAGCGGCAGCATTTGCTGGACAATTATATGAAAGGCGTGCTTATGATCACGCAGACACAGTTCTCCGTCCCACTGCTCGCGTTTCTCGGAGGTACGTGCAACGCAAACACATGAACAACAGGTTCCAATGCACCACACTGGATCACAACGCTATCATGAATCTCATTCTTCCGACCGACAGTCATTTCAACATCACACGTCGATCATGCAGCTCTGAGGAGCTACAGACGGGAGGTGCTGCATCTCCGGGTGTTGCACCACTACGTTTCTCCCGGAGACTTGATCTTATTCCACTGTCGTGGTCCTGTGAGCGGTTTCCAGCGATCGGTGAGTGATTGCTTCCAGAGCATCCCTACACTCGCACCTTCGATTCGGTCATGACCTGCCGGTTTTGAGAGAAAGACCTCACGCTTTTGTTTCGCGTTCATTGTAGATGACGCGGTCTGAATGGGACCACGTGGCGATCGTCGTTCCCTCAGCAAAATCCTCGCGCTTGCAGCTTCTGGAGGCGACAGGAGAGGGGGTTACGCTCTCCCCGTTGGTTCGTGCAAACCTCAACTAGTTGTTTGACTACAGATCGGAAATGTGGTTTTGTATCGCTCGGGCGATATTCATCTTTGGGCGTGCTTTGCTGCGGATGATCTCAGATCGGACGGCTGTTGGCCTACTCGGTGTTCCACATCAAGTACATTGCCTTCCGCAAGCTCAGTACGCCGCTGATATCTCGGGCTGCAGTGAATGACCTGCTGCTCCGGTTCACTGCCGAGGTTGGCGCTCTGCTTTGTGCTGTACGAGAAGAGAACATTGCATTCTAACGAGGTGCCACATGCGAGGATATAGGTGGAAGGTCAACCATACGGATTGAGCGTTCGAAAGCTGCTGCACACGGCGAAAACGAAGCAGTCTCCTGGCAACAGCAGCTTCTTCTGCTCTGAACTGGTCCGTAGTCCTCTTTACTCCTCTCTTCGCCACCTTCCCACCATTCACTGGAATGCTCTTTTGGCTGACAGGTCGCTGAAGCGTACAAGGCACTCGGGATCATCTCGGACACGCTCGAGGCGAGTAACTTCTGGCCAGGTGCGGCGGATCTTTCGCACGCCATCTGCGGCTACAATCGTGGATCTTCTGGTTGGTGTGTGTACGCTCACCCTCCACACGTGCATATTTTCTGCTCAAGGCTCCTTCGCCGCTGGGGACTTTGTCGACGCCGAGATCGCTCGATATGGTGCAGCACTTCGCCCCGAGATCATCGTGGACTCGGAGCTGTTGGAAGTGGCCGCTGCCTCCAAGCGCTAGACCCAGTCTAGTGACGCTGGAAGTAGAAGTCGATACACACAATACCAAAACAGGACCATTTCCGGCCATCGGCCCTTGGATCCAACACTTCTTGGAGACCTACTCCTTGCTTGGTTCTCCACGCGAACCTCTTTGGCGTCTCATGCTGTCCGGGTCCGAAAAGTTCAAGTGAAGAGCCGCCGAGAAGATCCAACAGACCGTCGGGTGAGGTGGCTCTTCGCGACACCTTCGACGTCTTGGAACCAGTTGAGATCTTCCTCAAAGCAAGCGCGTGCCATGAAGAAGCTGTTCAAGTTGGCGTCCAAGTTCCATGGCGTGGGTCCCGTGGTATTCGCGTGGCACCCGAGCGGAGCCTTCCTGGCCACGGCGGGGAAGAACGGACTCGTGCACATCTTTGACCGCCAGGGCGAACAGTATGACGAGATCGGACTGGACCTCACGGCACCCGTGCTGGCGCTCGAGTGGGATTCAGAGGGCAGTACACTGGCCATTCTGCAGCAAGGCAGTAGTGTCGTTCCGCTTTGGGACAATGGCACACGCTCCACGCTCAGCCTCGACACGAACATCAAGGACCCGACGTTCGCGCGGTGGTCCCGTGGCGACTCACTGCTGGCTGTTGGTACTCTCAAGGGCAACCTCGTGATTTACAATAAGATCACGCGCAAGCTTGTGCCAGTGGTGGGGAAACACTCGCGCCGCGTCACGTGCGGGAGCTGGAATGGCGACGATATGCTCGTGCTGGGTGGCGAGGACCGCATGCTCACTGTGAGCAACAAGGATGGCGACACCATCGAGCAACGCGAGCTCAGCCACACGGTAGGTGTCATCACCTCTCCGTCATCTCTTCACTTCTCCAGTTCTGCGGCTCCTCCATGTTCTTAATGCTGTTGTCGCTGCTGCTTGGTTATGTGAGGCAGCCCCACGATGTCAAGTTCGGCCGCAAACGCGGCGACTCGATGCAGGCGGCGGAGCAGCTCATCGCCATCGCGCTGTCTCGAGCTGTAATCCTCTTTAACCTCAAGGACCCAGCCAACCCAGTGGAACTCACCTTCCAGACGGTGCGTGCGTGGTCACTTCGCTTACACGTTTGATGGGGGAGTATCGCTGCTTCTTAGAAGATATCACTTACGTGGATTCTGATGTCTGGGTTCCTTCAGCACTACGGTTCTATCGTCTTTCTCGAGTGGTTCGCCGACGGCATGGTCATGATCGCTTTCTCAGAAGGCTATCTCATCGTCATCTCCACGAAGATCGACGTACGAACAGCGTAGCAATCATCGCTCGCAAGTTCCAGGTCGTGGAACCGCATCGTGTACCGTTCTAACTCATTTGCTCTCATCTGTGGTGTGGGCTGACGAATGCCTGCCACGACACAGGAGGTCGGCGAGGAGCTGCAGTCACACCGCTTCTTCTCGGAGCGCATCTTCGCCGCTTGTTACTCGCCGTCACTCGATCGCGTGGCCATCAGCGGAGACAGCGGCATTAAAGTCGTGGACATGGCCAGTTTCACTGAGGTGCCAGCCGACGCTATCAAGCTCTCCGACACGGAGGTACGGGCGCCTGCGCGCTCCCTACTAGCACTCGCACCTTCCTCTCAACCCTGTGTGCTGATTCCCTCGTACCTTTTGTACTGGACTGACGCAGGAGAACGAGGTGCATGTCATGAGCTTCACGTCAGACGGACAAATCCTGACGGTGTCCACCCAAGGTGGTGTGGTGCAGAACTTCTTGGCCCGCATGCCGCGCATCCACGACCACTACGGCCACTACGTAGCGTACCTAAGCTCTCTCCGCGAGTTGAGCGTCGTGGACACCCGGCGTCGTGAGGACGCAAGTGGTGGCAGTAACAGTCCCATTCGCATCGCGCTGTCTGTTGAGCCGTCCTTCGTGGCCATCGGCCCGCGCCACGTGGCTGTGGGTATGAACAATCGCGTGTGGTTCTACCGCTGTGACGGCTCATCGGCCGACGCTCTCGTCAACGAGCAGCAGTATCTGGGTCGCGTGGCCAGCGTGAAGCTCAACCGTGACTACGCCGTGGTGTTGTGCGACGGGAAGGCCAGTTTGCATCTCATTGAGCCAGGTAGCAACGGGGCTGGCTCCGCTTCCCTCTCGAGTGGCGCTGAGCTTCAGGACGAACAAGGAAAAGTATTTTCTGGTGGAGGTCGCGACGACCGCAACAGTGAGATCAGTGCCGTGGCACTCACCAAGGACTTCTTTGTGTACGCCACGACCAACGGCACGGGCGCCATCCACTTCTTTTATCTGGCGGCTTGGCAGTTCCTGGATGGATGTGCCTACCGCCACGACGATGGTGTGGGCATCGTGCAGCTCGAGCCCAACAAGAGTGGCACGCGCGTCTTCTTCCTGGATGCACGTCGTCGCGGCTTCGTGCTACAAGCAGCCACACGTGAGGTGCTACGTGTGCCCAACCTCGCGTCCAGTACGTCGGCCGTGCTCTGGGACACGGAGGACGAGCAAGTCTTCGTGGCGTTACAACCCAGGGAGCTCAGTGTCTTCCAACTATTGGATGCCACAGTACGCGGCGCGGAAGTCACGCAGTTGGGGATGCTGGAAGTGCTACCAGACGGCGATGTGGTCATTGCCCCAGAGACCACGCCCGTACCAGCGGATCTAGCGCCTGTACTCGTAAGCAATGGTGTCGTGACGTGTCAGCACGCGGCTGGTGGTGGTCAACTGGCCACACTCACAGCCGTAACGCATGACCAGCTGCACAAGAGCTCAGGAGGAGCAGCGGATGCAGATAAGGCCGCCTTCCGCCAGAACCTGAGTCTCCTGCGGCTGGACGAGGCGTGGCGGCTCGCGGCTCGCATCAACCAGCGGGACTACTGGCTGGCACTGGCCGGTCGTGCCATGCACACATTGGACGTGGTAGCTGCACGGCGTGCTTATCGTGCATTGGGGGACTCGGGCATGGTGCTGGGACTGGATCGACTGGAAGGTATGGAGGAGAAGAAGTTGCTGGCGGGACACGTGTGCATGCTCTTCGGGGACTACACCGAGGCGCGAAGACTCTTCTTGAGCTCGAGCGATCCGCTCGCAGCGCTGCACATGCAGCGACATTTATTGCAGTGGGAACAGGCGCTCAAGCTGGCCGATTCGCTGGCGCGCGAGCTCGTGCCGGAGCTCAGCGTTTCGTACGCCACGCAGCTCGAGTTCCGTGGCGAGTTCGACGCCGCACTCAAGATGTACGAGCACGCAGCGAGCGCCATCGATAGCGGAGATTTGCGTGGCGCTGTGGCAGAGCAGGAGGAAAGCCGACTGCGCCGTCAAAGCCTAGCAGGCGTTACACGCTGTACTTTCCGGCTTGGAGACTTGCGACGCGGAGGCAAGTTGGCTACCGAACTGGATGACACGACTGTCTTCCGCGAGTGTGCTGCTATCCTGGAGAGCATGAAGCAGACTGCCGAGGCAGCGGCGCTGTATGAACAAGGCGGACAGCCAGACCGCGCGGCGCAGCTCTTCGTGCAGATGAAGAACCTGGCACGTGCGACTCCGCTCATGGCACGTGTGACCACACCCAAGGTCCACGCGCAGTTCGCGCGGGCTCAGGAGGCCGCAGGCGAGTTTGCAGCGGCTGCTGAGGCGTACGAGCGAGCCGGTGAGATGGACAGTGTGGTGCGCCTGCAGTTGGAGCGGCTGGACGGCGCCGAGAGAGCCTTTGAGATCGTGCGCGAGACCAAGTCGTCCGAAGGCGCCTTGGCGGCTGCACGCTTCTGTATGGAGGCTGGACGCTACACCGGTGCTATCGAGTTCTTACTGCTGGCGAACAAGGAGGACGAGGCCTTCTCGCTGGCCCAGCAACATGGCGAAGTGGATGCCTTTGCTGCTACACTAGGACTTGAGCAACTCTCGGCAGCGCGCGCGGCACAAGTGGCACAGCATTACGAGCTCACGGCGCAGCAGCCCGAGCGCGCCGCCGAGTTCTACCAGGCTGCAGGTAACTACCACAAGGCGTTACGACTCCTCTTGGCTGTGAGTGCCTCGGGAGGTGGTGGCGGAAGTAGCAACGGCGGTAACAGCGCGGCTGACGCGGCGCTCGTGCGTGCTATTGAAGTGGTGGGAGCTGCACGCAACGATATGCTGACGCACACGCTGATCGATCACCTCATGGGCGAGCAGGACGGCATCCCGAAGGACCCCCACCACATCTTCCGACTGTATCTGGCGCTGGGGAACTACGCACAGGCAGCTAAGACGGCGGTGATCATCGCACGACAGGAGCAGGAGCTGGGAAACTACAAACTGGCACGCGACGTACTCGTCGAGACGTCGCGCCAGCTTCGTGCACGACGACTGCGTGTGGCGCGAGAGCTACAGAGCGCTCTGACGCTCTTGCACAGCTACGTGCTAGTCAAGAAGCTAGTCAAGCACGGTTGGCACGAGCCAGCAGCACGCATGTTGGCACGTGTGGCAGAACACCTGTCCAGGTTTCCGACGCACGCCGCCAACATCCTCATCTCCGCCGTCATTGAGTGCCAGCGGGCTGGTCTACGAGCGCTCAGTTATGACTTTGCAGCCACGTTACTCCGCACCCCAGAGCACCGCGGCTCCATGGACAAGGACATCCGCCGCAAAATCGAGGCCATCGTACGTCGACCCAACAAGGAGCAGGCGCCCGATGCTCGTTCGCCCTGTCCGTACTGCGACACAGACCTGCCCGAGGCCGAATTGGATTGTCCCGCCTGTAAGAGCGCCATCCCATACTGCATCGTCACGGGCTACCACATGCTCAAGGACGACTGGACGCACTGCCCGCGCTGCAGCTTCCCAGCTCGCTACTCGAAATTCCTAGAGCATCTGGAGCAGGACGCCACCTGTCCACTATGTGAGCAGCCACTGGAGGCCCACGAACTGCACAAACTGGCCGAGAGCGAGGTACCGCCGGCTGATGACGCCGACGAGGCCGCTGATGCCACACCTTGAAGCTGCAGGGCAGAGTTTGGAGTGAAGCTGGAGAAGCAAGACTGATGGCTGGATTGGGGAATATATATCGCTGCTTTAGTCTGCTGTTTAGGTGGGCTGTAGTGTTGGTCTCTCGGATTCGTGCTCTTTGATGGCGTTCAAGACATGAACTGCATGACCTTCTCGTAGACGAGAAAAGTGACGGCGCTGACGGGGAACGCGCGCAACATGGTGGCGCTGAAGCCCTTGAAGAAGAAACGCGGGCCTTCAGAGGCCAGGCGCGTGCGTGCCACCTCCTGCATGCCCAACTGCGCGCCGTCGAGCCGCTGGCTCTGCACACAGGACTTGACCACGTCCTGCGGCATGCTCACGACCCAGGAGAGCATGCCCGCCACACCGCCTGCCACCATCAGCCGCAGATCCGTCTCCTGTTCGCGTCGCCCACCCGTAAGTGCACGCTTGACAGCCTCATAACCACAGAAATAGGCGCCGAAAGCTGGTACATCTCGTAGCACGGAGATCTCCCAGCCACGATACAAGGTGCGAAGACCGTAGCGCCGTAAGATCTCTCGTCCGCACTCCAGCGAACTGCGACCGACACCAGCTCCCACCTGCATCTGGATCTTCACATGCTCTGAGGGTGCCGCGAAGACTACTTGCACGAGGCCGGCGCTGGCCCCAGCGAGGAAATGTTGGCCGGAGGAGAGCGAGTCTACGTCCTCCCGCCCACTGCGACGCTCCAGAACGCGTACTACTTGGCCCTGCACGCCAAAGACCACGGCATTGATAGGCGCATTGGACAGAATGGGGGATAAGAGACCGCGATAGAGTCCCGCGGCGCCGTCCGTGCCCACCACGCGGCGTAGCGTGCGCAAAATGCCGGCCTTGGCGTCGCAGCCCGTCTGTAACTGCACCTTGACCGTGTCCAGCGGGTGGCCCGTGACGATGCCGGCCACGCCGCCGATGGTGCCGGCGTTCAGGTCCTTGACCACATCCAGCCACTCCATGGTCTCGCTCTAAGCCGTTCTCACGCTAGCGACACAGTGAGCAAGTGGGTGGGAGAGCGTCGGGTGAGCCCAGGAGCGCGACAATCCAGGCGACGCGTCGCTATGACAACGGCGCGGACGCTCTGATAGGGCGGCGCAGCTTGGGTGAGCGTGAGCGGCCGCGCACGTAGTAGGGCGCAGTCGCCCTGGGCGCAGACGACCGGGGCTGTCGCTCGGCGGCCTGAGCGTAGATGGATGCAGCTTGGACACTGCTTGACGGCGATGCTTGACGGCGATGCTCGGTGCTTGTGCTGTTGTCCGGCTTTTGGCTCGCGAAAAGTTGGTCCAGGGGTTTCAGCCAATCCGAGGCGGCTGGGGGATGCTCCGGTCCGAGGATTGGTGGGCGACGTCGTAACCCCGTAACTCACGGGGCTCTTTCCTTCGTGGCTGGTTGGATTCGACCCTGAGTGAGACTTCCTTCTCCCGTTGTGAGGTGACGAGGAGGGCGAGGTGGCGTCGGAGAGTCCCAAGCACGCATATACCTCCCCTTGCTGCGTGCGTTTCCATTGAGCGTTCAAGGAAAAGAGCGCAACGAAGTCGTTGTGACTTTGACCCTGGACCACGCTTCCTTCAATTCAGCATACTATCCTGCGTACCAATGGGCAGCTCAGCATTCATAGCACGTGGTGACAAACCTTGGCGATCCGGCGGAATCACCTGGACCCGAGACCTTCACCTTGATTCCCCAACCAGAGAACGAGCGTACCTGCGCTGTCCTTTTGGCCACCCATGCCGTATGTATTGTCGTCGCTACTGGACACAGCCATCGGCTTCGGGAGCACCACCATTCGGGTTTCAAAACGAACATTGTCGAGCATTGTTGAATGTCTCGGTGATTGCCGGACTGCTGTGGAAAGACGCTAGATTTGCATCCCGGGAGGCGGGAGCGAGGGAGGGCCCAGTTTTCTTGATTTCTAGCTCGTCCCAAAGATGCCAGGTACCACCGCTGCTGCTGGAACCCCGCGCTGTGGCCTCTTGACCGAGTTGACGACTGCTACGTACGAAGTTGTGCGTCTACTCGACTTGAACTGACAAAGAGGGGTATGCCTCATCCTGAGGCGGCGTCAAATGAAAACGCGCTGGCATCGTTACAGCCTTATGCGTGCAGAACTCTCGGCCCTTTCAAGCGTCCAGGTGGAACCTGCTAGTACGACGAAGCTCGAGGAGCCAGCTCTCAACCTTTGAACGGGTAGAGTTGCAGCATCAACTCTGTCGGGAAATCGGATTCTTCGGCTGCTGGGCGAGGCGTACACCGTGCGTTCCATGCCGCTGGCGACCCTGCCGACACAGCCTCGCAATATGGTGTGTCATGCAAGTACACGTTCAGTGCCTGCGTCTGCGCCCACACGGGCAGAGTGGCAATCTCCGTCTCCTGGAGGTTCAAATCCATGATGAAGGCTCCTGGGGTCCTCAGCTCTGCCGGGAGCTCGCGCAGTGGGTTCTTCTTGAGTCGAAGGCTCGAATACTGCATAGCGGAAGGCATCATGGCCATTGACGGGATCGTCTCGAGTTTGTTTGCCGTGAGTGAGAGCGTGTACGCAGGCATAAAGAAGGTTTGGTACGGGACCTCCGTCAAAATGCCGTTCTCGAACACGAGCGCAGCAAGGAAATGCCAGCGCAGGTAGAGGTCATCGGGAATTGCCGTGAGGTTGGTGTGGGAAAAGAGGATGCCGAGCGTCGATGCTGGCAGTGGTTCGAGCATCCCCGGCGGGAACTCTGTCATGTTTGTGCGTCCCACCAGGACGCTGAGCAGACGCGTGTGTTTTGTTGCTGATATGGAGCTGGCGACGTCCCATTCCACGAGGGTGTTGTTGTAGATCTGAAACAGAAGCATGCTCGTAAAGCTCTGGATCATCTTCGGCATGCGCAGATCAGGACAGTGCACGATCGCCAACGTTGACAGCGCGACAGGGTCCAGCTCGTTGAACGAAGTTTCGCTCGGAGAGGTGGTGCCTCGCTCGTTGCAGTCGTATACCAGACTGGAGCACGGTTCCAGACCATTGGAGAACCAGGGGCGCGTGCTGGCCCGACAGCCCAGGGTGGAATACCCTGCTGCACGGTTTAGCGCTACGAGGTGGAAGGTACCGATGATGATACCCCAGGTGCAGAAAAGCACAATGGCAATTTCGTGTCGCCATTTGTAGATCACCCTCAGGACTCTGCCGCCCGTGGAAGATTGCCCCGAAGTAGTTGCAGCAGCGGCTCTCGGTGGCTTCTGCGCGCCACCCTCCTTGTCGACAGCGCTGGGTTTGGCTCCCACGTCGCCAGTAGCACCTTCATCGTCTCCTTCCACCGTTTTGGCACGAACCATCGTTGGCTTTGAACCCAGAGTGCTGGCTCCGGGGATAACCTTGGAGTCGTTGCGGACAATCAGATTGGAAATGGTCACCAAGGAGAG
>JAADYK010000772.1:0-14248 GCA_023338225.1 Halophytophthora batemanensis | reverse complement strand
GGCAAAGAGCAGCGACTTCAATGCCGTAGGGGCTCGTGCTTCTCTTGGGCGTGTGCAAGGGTTTAGCAAGCGTGTATCTGGACACGAAAGCTCATCGCTGGTGAAGCGTGCATCGACGACCGATCCGACAGCAGAAGTGGCCCGCAGTCCAAAGCGGACTCAACGCATGGTGCCTGCCTGTACGTTACCCCCATATCAGTGCCGCATCGCTATTGAGTGACAGTTGCGGGGATGCTGACGCGTGCTCACGTGCGAGTAGCATCGGAGCATGCCCAGACGAGCCGACGCGCTTCAAAGCACTCAGTGATCAAGACAAGGTAAGGAAATTCCGCGTGCGTGCGTGAGTGGGAGATCCCGTGTTCGACGTACTCACGAGCCTCTTGTTCCGTTATCTGCCAGGCCTGGTCCACATACGATTCCAGTGGCTGCAGACGGTGATGCCAATTGTGCAGATTCATGCAGCCCTGCAGTGGTGGTCCCCGTTCCCAAATCACCCAGTTCGGTGCGCTTGAGGGGAACTACAGAGCAAACAAGTACGTGGGTAGTGCCCCAGTCTCCCCTCGACAAGGAACCAAGGTGCGGTGCATTTGTTCAATGTGTGCTTTGCCACCTCAATAGTCTAACATTTCCCTCGCAGCAGATTTTCTAGCAATCCCGATGATGAGGGTGGTAATGGCAATAAAGTGCTTGCACTTCCTCCTTGCGATTTGGTAAGTCCAACGCTGTCCTTCTTGTCCCCCTCCCGTAGCTCGGTGCAATTTCCACGCTAATGCAATTGGCAGGAGAATGAAAAGCAGGAAGACTTCCTTTTACGCGTAGCCGCTCTCCAAAGCTTTGTGGACCGCATCAGCACGGAACGGAAGCAGACCCAGGACCGACTTCTGGATGCGCACGGTGAGCCCTACGTGCCCATGTCAGGTTCGCATTGACTACCAGCTTGTTCACCATAACTATGGCCACATGCCATCTGCAGTTGACATCAGTGAGTGCCTGCTGGACGCAATGACCGATCTCATGGCCGAGGAGGGAGGTGTTGGAATCGACAAGCTTCAAGTCGACGTTGCCATTCCCGATGGCAGTGCCATGCCAAAAGATTTTGGGACACGAGCCGCGTTCCAGTAGGCAAACGAAGACAGTGCAATGCGTTCCCAAGGTGAAAGGTGAAGGGTGAAAGGCAAGCTACAATTCAACTTAATCCCTGCAACTATCCTCGACAGCATCGCTAGCCCGCTCACACCCCCGACGTGCACCACTGCAAACCCGAAGCAGACAAAGTCAACACAACGCACGCTATCAGCACCACAGCTACAACCCAACCCAGCTCAATACGCTCAATGCATCAGGTAAGACATATGGGCCATACCTTTTTGAACTCGTCGAAGCTGAGTTTGTTGTCGTGATTCAGATCTGCTTCTTTGAAGCACTGCCCCGCCGTCACACGCGCGAGCTCCTCTGGCGCGACGCCCATCTTGCTGTTCGCACTATCCGTCGTCTCATACATCACCTTGAAGATCGATGTCATGTAGTTGATCATCTCGTCCTGCGTGATGTAGCCGTCGCCATTGGTATCGTAGAGCTGGAAGGCAGCACGCACTTTATCGTCCATGCTGGAGCCCGACAACACTGAGAGTCCACTCGCTAGCTCCCCGAAGTCCACTGTGTTGCTGTTGTCCGTATCGAAGACGCGGAAGAGTCGTCGCACCATCAGCTCGGCTTCCTGGCGCTCCTCAGCCGACTCGTGGCCACCTGCGAGTCGAATAATCTGGTCGAAACATTTCTTGAACGCCGCGAAGGTCAACTCCCCGGATGGGGCCGCCTCCGCAAAGATCTCGAACACATCGTTCACTTCGTACGAGTCTAGTTTCAGCAGTTGTCGCACATGCTCCATGTTGGAGCTGTTCATGTTCAGTGCCGAGGCCGAATTGGGTGAGAGTAGCGCGTCGCCGTTGGAGCCCGTCATGCCATAAATCTTCGCAGAAGGGAAGCTCGCGAGCGGCGCAGTGCCGTTCCCATTGCTCTGACCGGTGCCGGTGCCACTCCCCCACACCGTCTTCCTGGGCGATGTCGGAGCAGGTGAGGCACTGTGACTGCTGTTACCATCCGCACTCGAGCCAGCTGCCTGTCGTTGATCAGTTTGCTGCTGAGCGAGTAGACTGCTAACATCGGCAGAGGGAGCTTCGAACCCCGACGACTTCGAGTACCAGGCTACGAACTCCTCGAAGCTCAACTTGCCGTCGTGGTTCAGGTCGGCTTCCAAGAAGCACTGCTCCGCCGTGATCGTCGCCAGCTCCTCGGGCGACACCCCGAGCTTCTCGTTTGTTCCCGGGCTCGTCTCGTACAGCACCTTGAAGACGCTCGTGAGATAGCGCACCATCTCGTCCAGAGAGATAAAGCCGTCCTGGTTCAGGTCGTAGAGTGCGAATGCCGCTCGCACCTTCTCCTCGCGAGAGCCACCGCACAACACCGAGATTCCACTGCAAAGCTCGCAAAAGTCGACCGAGCCGTTGCCGTCCTCATCAAAGATCTTGAAGAGCTGATTCAGGATGAGTCGCAGTCGCGCCAGGTTCGTCTCATCGTTCTTGAACTTCTCGTCCACCAGCTGCTCGAAGCACTCCTCGAAGGCCTCGCGCGACAAAGTCCCGTCCTCGGAGCAGCGGTTGGCGAAGATTTCAAACACCTCGTCTGGCGCATACTTCTCTAGGTGCGTCATCTCCTTCACCACCTCCAAGCTCACCCACTGGGCCGCATGCAATTGCGGGCTTTGCTGTCCTTGCTCAGACTGATCTTCCTCCAGCACTCCAGGTACCGCTAGGTCTCCAACGGCCGTTGGCTGCTTGTACCACTGGCTGAATTCCTCGAAGGAGAGTTTGCCGTCCTTGTCGTGGTCTGCTTCGGCAAATGCTTGCTCAGCCGTGATCTCACCTAGTTCTTCGGGCGTGACGCCCATGTGCGCCTCGTTGTCAGGGTTCACCTCGAACAGCACCTTGAACACGGACGTGAGGTATAGCCGCATCTCGCCCAGCGAAATGTACCCATCGTGGTTCACGTCATACAGGTTGAACGCAGCGCGCACTTTGTCTGTCTGCGAACCGCCACACAGCACGGATAACCCGCTAGCCAACTCGTTGAAGTCTACGAGGCCGTTCTTGTCCTTGTCGAAGAGATCAAAGATGCGATCCACCAGCAATTGCAGCCGGTCCTTGTTCTTGGCCGACATGCTCTCCACCTTGAAGTGGCTGAAGGCCTGCTGGAACGTCTCCTTGTCCATCGTACCATCTGCCGACGTGAACTTGGCAAATGTGTTTAGCACCTGCTTTGCCGAGAACGAGCCCAAGTTCGTCAGCCGCCGCACCTCGCGGAGAGACAGCCACGCTGGGATGTTGTTCTGGATGAGACGCTCCATGTTGGCAGCGCTGGACCGCGTGTACCACTTGCGGAACTCCACGAAACTCAGACGCCCATCGTTGTCTAGATCTGCTTCAGCAAACGCTTGCTCAGCCGTGCGCACTCCCAACTCCTCGGGAGATTCGTGTTCCATCTGCTGAAGTGCACCGGGAGAGGCCTCCTTGAGGACCCGGAACACCGATGTTAAGTAGCGCGTCATTTCATCCTTGGAGATGTATCCGTCCGCGTTGTAGTCGTAAAGCGCAAATGCCGCACGGATCTTCTCCTCGGAGGAACCACCGCAAAACACCGACAGGCCACTGGAGATCTCGCTGAAGTCCACCAAGCCATTCTTGTCCACGTCGAACAACTCAAAGAGTCGTTTCAGGATGGCGTTGATGTGGTGGTATTCCTCCGACTTGATACCCTGATTGACAGAGATGATCTTGCGGAAACAGCCGTCGAAGGACTCGCGCGACACAAAGCCTTGCTCGTCGGCGCAGTCTGCGAGCGCCTCGAACACCTCCATGGGAGAGAATGACTCCAAGTTCGTGAGTCGCCGTGCTTCAGCTAGACTGAAAAGCTGCTCACCGTTCTTCGCGACCTCGCCAATACCACCCGGCTGCTGGTACCAGTGCTGGAACTCCTTGAGCGTCAACTGGCCGTCGTGATCCTGGTCCGCCTCGGCGAACGCCTGCTGCGCCGTGACTTCTCCCAACTCTTCGGGCGACACGCCCAGAGACTGCGTGTCGGGTGACACTTGGAAGAGCACGCGGAAGACTGATGTGAGGTAACGCGTCATCTCTTCCAGCGAGATGAACCCATCGCCATTGAAGTCGAAGAGCGAGAACGCTGCCTCCACCTTCTGGTCCTTGGTGCCTCCGCAGAGCACGGACAGTCCACTCGCGAGTTCTCCGAAGTCCACCGTGCCGCTGTTGTCCGTGTCGAACAGATCGAAAAGACCGTCGATCAGCTCCTGCAGTTTCTTCTGTGTGGTTGCGCTGGATTTGGAGTCAGCCTTGGACTTCTTCTGGCCTTCAAGCACCTTGCGGAAGCTCTCGTTGAACGCTGCCCGCGACAGTTGTCCTTCTTTATCCGCTTCTCCCGCGAAGATCTCAAACACTTCCTCCGGCTCATACTGCGCAAGGTTCGTCAGTTGCTTGATCTCATTCAGCGGCATCCAATGCAAGGACGAGTCCACCACGGCGTTCTTGGCCACGGCGCTGCTGATCCCAGCCTGCGACGGGGAGTTGTACCACGTCAAGAACTCCTCGTAGCTCAACTTGCCGTCGCGGTTCGAGTCAGCCTCCAGGAACGCCTGCTCTGCCGTTACCACTCCCAGCTCTTCCGCTGAGACTCCCGTTTCTTGTCTCATCTGCGGCTGGACTTCGTACAGCACCTTGAAGATGGAGGTTAGGTAGCGCTTCATCTCGTCTAGGGAAATGAACCCATCGTCGTTGAAGTCGTACAACCGGAAGGCGGCCTTCACCTTCGCGTCCCGAGCTCCCTTGCACAGCACCGAGAGTCCGCTGGCCAGCTCACTGAAGTCGATTTGCCCGTTGCCGTCTTGGTCGAACACGTCAAAAAGCCGGTCTGCCACCACTTTCGCGCGGAGCTTCTCGATCTGCGTGCGCGGGTGGGCCGCCATCTCCACAATCTCGAAGAAACACCGGTCGAAGGCCTCGTGATTCAGAAGACCTTCCTCGTCGGCGTGCTCTGCGAAGCGCTCGAAGACTTCCACTACGTCCAGGTTGCCGAGGTTCGTAAGCTGCCGCACTTCGTTCAGGTCCAGCGGAGCCACAATGTCGTTAAACGACGATTGCTCCGGCTGAGAATACCATTTCTGGAACTCTTCAAAGTTGAGCTTTCCGTCGTGGTTGACGTCCGCGACTTCAAAGATCTCGCTGGCAGTGACAGCAGCCAAAGTGTCTGCCGAGATGCCGAGCTGCTGCTGCCGCGAAGGGTCTAGCGCGTACAACAATTTGAACACCGCGCCGAGATAGTGCACCATCTCGTCCTCGGAGATCACGCCGTCCCCATTCGTGTCGTACATGCTGAATGCCGCTTGGACCTTCTGGTCGCGCGTAGAACCGCCGCACAGGATAGACAGCCCGCTCGTGAGCTCGTTGAAATCCACATATCCGCCAGGGCTCTTCTCGAACGCGGTGAAGATGCGGTCGATGACTTCGTGAACACGCGTGCTTTCTTCTGCCGACATTTTGGACGTTACTTTGCCGCAGATGGACTTGTAGAAGCACTTGTCGAACGCACGCCGCGAGATCCGATTATCGCTATCCATCACTGAGCTGAACAGCTCCGACACCTTCTCCAGCGGCATGTCCTTCAGGCCGGAGAGCTTCTTGGCCATATCAATTGGGATAACGTCCGACGAGGCAGCCTCCGTCGACGTTGACCCCGATGAAGTGTCCTCCTGAGCTGCAGACATGTTGGGCGTGCTTGCCAGCGCCCCGGTCGAGACTGGTTTGTGCTGAATGCGCGGGTTTTGCTGGTCAAACCACTGGCGGAACTCCTCGAAGCTCAGCTGACCGTCTCGGTTGTGATCGAAGGCCAGGAAACAGTCATTGGTCGTCACCTTCGCGAGCTGTCCTGGAGTCATACCCGTCTTCTGTGGGAGGTCCGGTGACGCCTTGAACATCACCTTGAAGATAGACGTGAGGTACGACGTCATTTCCTCGGGGGAGATGTACCCGTCGTGGTTGACGTCGTACAGCGTGAACATCGATTTGGCCTTGTCGTTCCCGCTCCCGCCACACAAAATCGATAGCCCCGCACCCAACTCCTGGACGTCTACTAATCCATTTCTGTCCGTATCAAACAACTCGAAGAGCTCCTTCAGCAGCTGCTGCGTCCTCGCCTGCATCTCGCGACTGGTCTTCCTGCCCTTAGCCAGCAACTTGTTGAAGCACCGGAAAAACACAGCCTGCGTCAAATTGCCTTCCTCGTCTGCAGAGGCTTCGAAGAACTCGAAGATGTCGTTCACGTCGTACGCTCCGAGGTTCGTCAGCTCCTTCATCTCTGCCAGTGCCCCTTTGGAAGACGAAGAAGCCACCCGAGACGACGACGCAATGCTGGTTCCTTGCGGTGGAGCCACCGAGTGCTCAGACACTTGAGACTGCGGCAGATGCTGCGCATCGGACGGCATGCTCTGCGTGCTGTACCACTTCTTGAATTCGTCGAAGCTGAGACGCTCATCGTGGTTGGCGTCGGCGAGCTTAAATGCCTCCGCAGTCGTAACCCGAGCCAACTGTTCCGGGGTGATGTAGTGAAGCTGCTGGACTGTGGCAGGGGATGTCGTGAAAATGACCCGGTACACCGAAGCCAGATACGTTTCCATTTCTTCGCGCGAGATAAACCCATCCTGGTTGATGTCGAACAGCGTGAAGGCCGATTTGATCTTCTCCTGCTGAGACCCGCTGCACAGCACCGAGAGTCCGCTGGATAACTCGCAAAAGTCCACAAAGCCATCGTGGTCCGTGTCGAAGCCGTTGAACACCGTCTCCAGCACTTGGTGCAACTGTGATTCTTCCTGGGGCGTCAACTTGTGATTGGTAGCTGCCGCTTTCTCCTTCGCGAACCCGTCGAACACCTCGAAAAAAGACTCCCGAGAGATTACGCCGTCTTCATTCACTTGCGCCGCAATGGTTTCAAACACGTCGCTGGCCGTCCGATCGCGCAGACTGGTGAGAGAGGATACAAATTCAACGGACGCCAGCGCGTTGCCATATCCACCAGGGGGTGGGTATTGGGGCGGACCCGAGTTCATAATCACTGCTGATTGCTGGCTGTGCTGGCCGTGAACCCAGTACCACGAACGGAACTCTTCCAGCGAAAGCTTCCCATCGTTGTTTACATCCGACTCGGCGAATGCCTGCAACGTAGTGTAGTGCGCCAGCGTCTTGGCGTCAATCGCGATCGACTCTTTCGCAGCCGGAGTAGTCTCGTACATGACGTTGAACACGGATGCCAGGTATGTCTCCATCTCCTGCTGCGTGATATATCCATCCCCGTCCGCGTCGAACAACGAGAACGCCGCCGCCACCTTCTCTTCACTAGACCCACCGCACAGTACCGAGAGGCCACTGCTCAACTCCACGAAGTCCACCTCGTCGTCACCATCCACGTCGAAGTCGTTGAAGAGCCGGTCAAGAAAGCGCGCGATTTCCCGAGTGGGCTTCCGCTTCTGCTTCTTTAGAATAGCGTTGAAGCAGCGCTTGAACTCATCGCGCGTCAAAACGCCACCCCGTCCGGGCTTTGAAGTCGAAGCTGCGCTGAAAATGGAGAACAGGTCAGGCGCGCTCAGTGCTGACAGCCCCGTCACTTCACGCAGCATATCCAGACTGAGCTCCTTTGTCCCTTCCCCACTCGTATATCCGTTGCGAGTGTCACCTGCACGTTTACTGCTTGCAGCGGCAGTGGATTGAACTTGCGCCACCAGCTGCGTTGGCCCGGGCTTCGAGTACCATGCCCGGAACGCCTCGTACGACAACTCACCGTTGCGGTTGAGCTGCGACTCAGCAAAGCATTGATCCGCAGTCACCACACCCAGCTCCATGGGATCCACCCTGCCACAAAGCAACCATAGTTCAAGCACCCCATGATCAATTAGCACGAGACGTACACAATTCAAGGTAACGCCAACAGCAATCGCCCACTTGGGCGTACCTGTTCTGCTGGAACAGCTCGGGTGATGTCTCTCCGATGACCAGGAAAACGGCGGTCAGGTACTTGGTCATCTCTTCCCTGGAGATGAACCCGTCACCGTCCACGTCGTATAGCTCGAAGGTCAGTTGAATCTTCTCGTCGCGGTCACCGCACGCGAATACCGACACGCCACCTAGGAAATCTGCCACGTCCACGACGTCCGTGCGGTGGCTCCGGGCCTCGAAGATCTTGAACAGCCGCGTGAACATCTTACGCGCCTGCGGGTCGTAACGTCCAGACTGGGCACAACAGCAAGACAGGCCAGCATCAGCACCGCACATCTTACAGCACCTACACACGACAAGCCCAGCAACGCACTCCATCCAAACAGACAGCGCACCTGCGACAGGATCTTCTCCAAGCACCGCTCGAACGTCGTGCGGTCCAGCGCACCAGTGGGACACGCCTGCGCGAACACGTTCACGAGTGCTGGCAGCTCAAAGTCCGTGAGGTCGATCTCCTGTACGTCTTCGCCGTCATCTCGTCCCTCAGAGACGTCCCAGCTCTGGTCAAAAGTGTGTACGCCCTCTTCCTCTTCGTTCGCGTCCGAGGTCGTCCCCACTGACTGCAGTGCCGCCCGCGCCCTTCGGCCACGTTTCCCACCGTGCCGACTGCGATGACGCCCTCCACGCTGCTTGCTTCTCCGCGAAGCAGAAGCTGCGGACGCTGACACAGAAGCTGACATTGAAGTCGACGTGGGCGAGCCCACAGTCACCGCCACAGGCGATTGCGCCGCGTTATCATCCGCCAGCACCACATGATACGCCGCGCCTTCAAACATCTCTGGCGAGCGCGAGACTAGCGACAGAGGGTAGAACACGCCGCTGCGCGCGTGCCGCAGCGCTACAGGCGCCACTTCGGGCTTGGCTGCCAGCGCCGGGAAGCCCGCCAGCACGCATTGCTGTAGCTCGCGCATCGAGATGCCCGTGTACAGCAGCAGCTCGCGCCTTTCATCGCCGAGCAGCAGCGTCACAGCGCTCACACTTACTCTTGCGCTTGCACTCATGTCGGAGCCCAGACCGGCGCCCGTCGTGGAGCGCCAAGCCGCCATGCCGTTCCTTCTGGGCGTTCGCTCGCCAGATCCGATTCCGCACTCCTTTCCTTCCTGCTTGCTGGCTCGGTTTCCTTTTTGGGCCAGAGGCGGGGAGGAGAAGTCCCCTTTGTCGGTTTTCTGGGCGTTCGGGCTCAAGTGGACCACAACCCGCGCCACAGTTCTCGCTCGCACTTCGACTCGGAGTTCCAGAGCATTCTGGAACCAGGAGAGGGGCTACGGCCACCGAATTGAGGGCGAAAGCAGCACCAAAAAGAGACGAGCGAAGCAGAGCAGGGGACAGGGAGTCCGCGAAGTAGCCTGGCGCTGGCACTGGCGCTGGCACTGGCCCAGCGCCAAGCTCCCGGACGAGCCAATGTGCACGCTTTGATGCTTCTCTGAATCGCAAGCGCAGAGTCTGCGCCGCAGCGGCGAGTGAATGCCGCGCCGACGCTGGGCATGATCGCTGGGCATGATCCGTCCTCTGGCGTTGATGTCAGTGGATAATGGAGGGTGAATGCAAATAATAATAATTCATGAACGGTTTACCAGCACTTCAGGCATCGGGTAATCGGTTCATGCGACCACCATCGAGGTCGAACTCTGCGCAATGAGCTGCTGTTGACCAGCAATCCGTTGCGCTCATAATCACCATCAAAGCGCTGTCCTCCATGCTCACTTTCGTAGAAGTCTCACCGCCCCATACGTGGTCGGGGACGCCCGGCAGCGCTGCCATCCAGTCCGCCGCCTCGACGTGCTTGCTACCCGTCGAGCGTTGTAGCCTGTTACCTTCTCTCACTCTGCAATCTCCCCAGCGACACCCAAGTGCCAATTGTCGACTACCACCTACTGACACCCCTCCTCCACCATGAGCGCCAGCATCGCGTACCAGACCATCGGCATGCTGGGCTCCTTTGTGATTTCCAGCGCGCTGGTTCCACAAATGTACAAAGTGTACAAGACCAAGAGCGCCAAGGACATTAGCATGACGTTCCAGACCCTCTACATCGGTGGTGTGGCCATGATTCTCATCTACGGCTTCGGTGAAGGTCTCTGGCCCATCTACATCCCAGCCTTGCTCGAAGAGCTGGCTGCCGTGATCATGCTGGGCATGAAGCTGTTCTTCGACCGCCGAGCCAAGAAGCTGGGCACATCAGAAGACACCGAGAGCCCAGAGATCGGCATGGAGCTGGAGCTGGGCCTTGGAGATCGCTCTGCACCCAGGAACACCGCCACGTTCGGGGAGGTCCGCACACCGCGGTAGATTCGAAGGGGTTAATCGAGCCGAGTAAGTTCAGGAGTTCTGTTCCAGGGATCTTGAACTAGATGATGTATTTGCGTGGCTCTCGTTATGGCTTTATCTCTCTGGTGCACCATCTCTCTGGTGCACCCTTACATCCGCGTGGCCTCCTTGTATTCCGTGGTGGGGGACTTGGGAGTCAGCGGCATGTTGGCCACAGAGGTCTCGACCTCGGCCTCCACGCCGTTCTTCTCCGCCGCCAGCTTCTGTAGCTGCTCCTTGCGCGTCACGAGCGCGAGGATGATAAAGCCGCCGAGCACCAGCACGGATGAGATGAGCGTGATGTAGTTGGGGGAGAGACCGTTGATGGCCCAATCCGAGATGATGGCCATGGGCACCGTGAGCGACAAGCCGATGGTGGCCACGGTCGTGGATGTGTACATGATGGCGACGGCCCAGAGGTAGTCGGCCAGCACGTTGTTCACGAGGCCCTGCAGGATGAGCAGGCCCCAGATCTCCGCCGTCAGGTTCTCGAGCGACTCGACGCCCGTGTAGTTGAAAATGATCACGAAGATGAAGAGACCCACGAAGCTGAAGAGCCCCACGAAGCCGAAGAATAGCGACACACTGATGCCAACGCCGTCTGGAAGCAGACGCCGGATGGCCGTGGTGTACACGCCATAGAGGATCGCGCCCAGAAGCGCCATGATGTCGCCCCAGAAGTGGTCCGAGATCCCGCCGCTCGAGTCATTGGCCAGCGTGGCGCAGTTGCCGGCCATGCACATGGCCACACCCAGCACCTTGAGCCACGTGAAGCGCTCCTTGAGCAGCCACACCGCCAGGATGAGCGTGAAGACCGAAGACGTGGCGCTCAGGATGGTGCTGCTCGTGACGCTGGTCAGGTTCAGACTCTCATTGTATGTGAAGTTGGCGAAGAACCACAGTGGCGCCACGATCACCGACGCCAGCATCGTGCGCTTCAACATGGCCTTGGAGTGCGGCGACTCGGTGGCCAACTCGGCCTCAACCGCGGCCGCCTCTGCTTTGACCTGCGGCAGCTCCGAGCTGCTGCTGCTGCCCACCAGATGCGAGCGCCACGCCGGCCACAGCACCTTGGTGACGTAGTAGATGGGAAGGTTCACGGCGAAGAGCGCCATGCCCAGAGACGTCACGAAGAACGGCGCCTCGAAAGACAGGTCGTTGAAGATGTACTGAATGAGCACGCTCGAGAAGTTCCAGATGACGGCCACGAGCACCAGGAAGATGCAGCCCACGACCCACTGGAAGATGGTGCCACGCTGGTTGCGTGCTTCCAGTGTGGGGGTTCCCGTCGTCTGTGTGGCCCCCGCAGGCGTCGCCACATTCGACACGGACGCGCGTGAGATCGACAAGCGCTGGCTCACGGACGAAGCCATGCTGGAACGAGGACGGCAGTCGAATCACCGACACGAAGGTGTGCGTGTGTGCGCGCTTGCGAGGCTTTTTCGGAATGAGCGAGCTCTCGCTGCTGTCGCTAGGCGGGCGGCCTATGGACCACGCATTGCTCGGCGAGAGGCGCAGGCCGAGTCGAGTCGAAGCAGGGCCTTTGCGGGGTGGTGCCTGCGGGATTGGATGTCCTGGCTCATTCCCGCCAGCTGGAGACTTGTGCTCTCGTGACGAGTCGACTCAACAGATCACCACCGTAAAGCCGTGGCGTGGTGCGCGTGGCAGCCAATCCACGGCCGCACGGCGGTGGTCCCGCTAAGCAGAATGGGAACGAAACCGGAAGCCTCGCTGTGGTGCGCGTGCGTGGCGGTCGCATTCCGATTCGGATGATCCAAATGACTGGGAATCCAGAGCAGACTTGTGAGAGGCGTTGAAAAAGAGCACATGCTTTGCCGAAGGGTCTCCCGCGATGAGAGAGGTGTTGAAGATTGGACAGGAGCTGCATGTGAATGGGATCAGCCTCTGCGGGAGATGGCTGCAGGTATCCGTTTCGGGCTCTCAGGCGTGACGAGGAACTGGTAGCTGGCATCGAGGCCAATCGAACCGCGCTGCTGTCGAGTCCTGGGGGATTGGGGCGCAACTTGGAAGGCAAGCTGGAGAATCCAAGGTCGTAGAGATGCTGGAAGCGGTCGTTCCTTGCCAAGGGGTTCTTGGGGCCTGGGGGCTTTGCCGAAGGAGATTATCCAAGCCAGATCTTTCGGAGACGCGCTGCTCTCGTCACATCCCCGTGAAGGACATGCCGCGATGCTTCCGTCTTCTCGAAGAGGTCCCGGAGGTGAAGCCTCCAAGCAGCAGAACCGTGGCGAAGGAAGACGCTCGACTCTCCCGAGTCGGGTGCGCTAAACCGTGATAGCGCTGGTGCGACTGGCCTCACTCCGTGTTGCCCGACTTGGCCTATGTCATCATCACAGTCACCACACATCACGTGAACACTACTTGATCAGCGGGCTTCAAGAACTTGGACAGATGCTCCGGAGGGAGCTAATGAGATGCGGTGTCCAAATGTGGCCGCTCTTACCTAGCTACCGCTGGGAGCCGAGAGAAACATGCTCGTGCCACCAAGGGGGCGGTCGACGCTCTCGACTTCCCTTCCAACGCCTTCTGGCTGGTGGTGTCGCAGTTGGATATCCCGCAGCACGAGCATGTCTTCGTTGCGCAATGATCTTGACGCTGAAACCACGACTTGTCCTTGATCCTAGAGCGAGCGGAAGACTCGTGGTCAGCAGCTGGGATCCATGTCCTCCCAACGCGCTGGCCGGCCGGCCGCCCCCACCACACCGGCCAATCTCCCATGCAGCGAAGGGCTTGAGAAATGAACGAGCGAGTGAAGCGGGGAGATCTTGTCACGTGCTTGGGTGTGGAGGCACATGAGTGGGTCGGTAGTAGCTCGCAAAACTGGGAAGGCATTGACTAGCTCCTTGTGGCTCGTAGTGTTCGTGCGATCCCGCCCCGAGCGCACCTTGATCAACTTCGGGCCGGTCACTTGCTGTAGGATGCAGTTTGCTTTAGCCTCTCCGCGGCTCTAGGGAGAGACTTTCGCGCACTGCTTGCACGGATGCATGCGACTTGGGGGTGTCCACGGAGAGGTGCTGACGGTTGAACCGGAAAACGAGGTTCTGCTGCAGCACCTCGACTTCTAGCTGCTGTGCGTCCGAACAAAGCAGTGTTGGAGCTTACGTGGCATATAAGCAAACGCACAGAAGGGCTGGAGCTAGTCCGGAGAAGAATGCAAGCTCACGTTGAAAGAAGAGCCAAGAAGATACCAGACACACCAGATAAACAGCACTGTATTCAGACATCACGAACCCACGTAGGACAAAGCCTCAACTGTGTCCCAGCCAGTAGACGAGAGAATACAGGGCACTCGCGAACAAGGTGCCGTGCAGCCACCTTCGGAAGGCGGTTGCGCTGCACTATGTTGCTGAAGTCCGGTCAGTTCCTCAAGGACCCAGGCCATGGCGGCCTAGCACGCAGCGAACGGTGATCTTGTCCTTGCCGTGGCAGAACGAGGCACGCGAAGAGACTAGACGCCATTGCAGACAGCTTGCTTTACAAGAAAGAGGGCGCACTTCTCCCTCGTTCTCTCATAAAGCGACTCAACACCAGTATTGCCGTATGCGCGACCAACGCAAGGCAACTCCAGGCCGCGGGTGAAGTCTTAACGGCGAATTTCCCAGAAACGCTCGGTATCTCGCAATTGACTGCCTCAATGCTGCTACCCTACAACTCACAACCCTCGGGGGCATCATACTCGTTCACCACGGCATCAGAAATCCTTGATCTGCTGTTGGAGATGCTGGAAAAGACGCTTAGTTGTCCCTAAGCTCTCTCAGCCACGTTGAGGCGCCGATCGAGAAGTGAAGTGCTCACAACCGCGGCAGGCCTGT
>JAADYK010000771.1:0-14270 GCA_023338225.1 Halophytophthora batemanensis | reverse complement strand
GCGATATGATTGGTAGTTTCAAAAGACGGTGAGGGGGTTGTAAAAAGTAGAAAATGCCTCCTTTTGATGGGTAAAACACACCGTGTTCAGCGAAATCCATAAAAGGGGCAAATTGTTCCCTTTTAGCACGAAAGGGTTAATGAATCCAATTTACCAGCGCAGCTCCTCGAAATGCGAGCACGCAGCTGCTTGGTTTGCGGAGGAGTTCACGGTCCAGCCATGGCTGTCTTCGCGCATAGTGTTAAAGGCGAGCAAGGTCCCTGGGCGGCGAAAGCTGGAGGTGAATGTCTATTCCACGCGCTACGGCATGGGCTTCGAGGTGGGCGGGAGCCAGCATTTCGCCTATAACATTCATTAGTTCGCCACGCGTGAAGCTGTCATCCCTGTCCCGGAAAATGTGTATTAACCTCAACGAGTCCGGCGCGGCGGCGATGCCCGACGCGAAGCGTGCGAGATACCCACGCGGAATGTTATTAGGCTAGCCGGGCGCGGGCGTCAATCCTCTCCGGTTTGGCACTGACTTTTGGGAGGCCCACATTCCAACCGATTCCCGAGCACAGCTTGCTTCTACTGCGAGAGGCAGGTAAGACACTCCGGCCGCACAGCCCGCGTTTCGCTCTCTTCCTGCTCGGCATTCCTGATAAGCAGTGGCCGCCTTGGGTTCGCAACGAGGGCGCCACCAGGGACACGATGCAGGTGGTGGCAAACAACTGTCGAGAGGAGGAATTAGCGGAGGAGATGGGGGACAACGCAGACGATGTGCAAGACGACGATATGTGCTTTGTCACGTGTGGTGAATTTCGTGGCGATGAGCTTGGCTGGCTCGCTTTGCTAGCGGCAACGAGTGAATAGCCACCGGATCGGGTCGTACAATCTACGTGGACGGAGGCATCTGCAGCAGTGCCGGCGAAGGTGGAACACGGGTCCACCACGTTAGTCAGTACTTCACTTCGCGATTGGTTTGGCGCTTTGGAGGTGCCTTGCTTTGGGCGCACATATGGCAATAGTGGCGCTGTGTCACGGCGTGACGCAGCAACACTAGAGCCCAACCCAACGCACACGAGGCGACCCTGAAGAAGGTGAGGTGAATCGCCACCAGCAACAGGCTCGCACTGCTTTGGAATGGGTTGTCTTCAGATCGGAGAATACCCCACAAAGTTGGCAAGAGACCCCCACTTCAGATCTTAAACTGATGCATGCGTTTACCTTTCAGGTCCTACATGCTGATTTGGTCGTCCCTGAGTACCCTCGAGGCGCTTGCATTGTCAGGCGCTTGCTCTAGCAGGTGGATGGTGGGCTGAGTTGTTTGTACTTCGACCTTTAACCTTCGTCTTTCGTCATGCTCAGAGCCTGCCCGTTCGCCTGGCAGTCTCGTCTCGAGAATGTCGCGAAGCGCAGCAAGAGATATGGTCGCCGGCCATAGCTGCTCTCCTGGGCTTCCGCGACTCCAGTTGGCCGGCCGGGTGTACCATGGTCAAAGCTTGGTGAAGGCAGCGTCGGTGGCAATCAACTGCACTCCGCCAGGCTTCTCTCGCTCCTCTTCTTGGCGAAATGGTTGATCGCACTGTCAGGTGTGGTGCCTACATCTCGAAGCGAAACGCATACGGTCCCCCCGCTGCTGAAGATGCGGGACACCGCCGGCCGTTTATCGTGCGAAGGCATGGAGACGGGTGGCAGCAGCGCATGGCGAATAGAGCGCTGATCCAGGAGCAGGATGCAGATGCAGGCTACCAGGCGTTCCCCACCAACCATGCATTTACGGCAATCAAGTCAGCGTAACAACTATCAACTACTCGTGATACGTAAGAAACCAGAACCAGTCAGCAAGACTCTGCACCACTTGCTGCTAGCTGCTCTTGTCCTGGATTCTCGTAGCTAGCTTCCTACTTGCATGACCTCCTCGCTCCACCCCCTCGTTCATTTTCCAAGCTCTTTTCTACATGGGAGACCGGCAGGTATGGTGGCAGCGGTCGGTCGACCAGCGTGCAAGGGAAGACATGGATCCTGGCTGCTCAAACCCGCGACTGCCCTGCTCTCTATAGCCGGACCAAGGACAAGTCGTGGCTCCTGTGGGAAGAGCATCACAGAACGAAGACCTGATCGTGCTGCGAGAGAACCAACCGCAGCATGACCAGCGAGAAGGCCTTTTCGTGTTCGCACTGCAGCCTGACACTCGACCGCCACGTGAACTCTGCGCGCAGCATCTCCCTGAAGAACGAGCACCTGCTCTCGGGCTCCTGGAGACCATGTGCCCGTAGATGCCTACTCCGCGGTTGTCCGTTACGCATAAACTTGCCCGCACACGTCGACCCGAAGCGGAAAACGGGATGCCTTCTCGGGCCAGGACGGTACTTTGGTATCTCGTGGTAACTTCGGGATCGAGGCGTTCGCATGTTGAACACGCTTTACCTTGTCGGTCAGAGAAAAGAAAGGAACTCAATCCCGCTATGCCCCGCCTCGACACTCACCATCTTGGCTCGACTCTCTCGAGAGACACATCCCAGTCAGTAGCGTTGCACCTCGGATTCTCCGCTGGACCAGCTGGTGACGGCGCGATGGTGCATGGCTTCCTGCTTTCACCCGTAAGCATGGGGGATTTGACCTCCTTGTCGGCGCGGCGCGCAGATCCTTGCCCACAATTCGACTCGCCGCGCCGTGCGCATTCCACTGCACCTTGCTTCTCTCGCTCAGCGTGATTCACCGCCATGCATGCCCACAACCCCCGACGCAGTGGCCAGTCGAGGCAAGTTGCGATGCTCGCAGTCGTCCTGGCTTGCGCTGCGACGGCAACAACATCGACACGGACGGGTGTCGTGTGCACTCGCATCGACAGTGCGGTCGAGATGGCCACACGCCTATGCATCTGCGAGCCATGTCATGTCTGTGAATTCAAGTGGCTGTCGGGGTCGTGCGGCTACATTGAACGCGACGGTCTAGACCTGTCGGACGGCTCGGAGCTGACAATCGACCAGCCGAGCCTCGACCCCGAGACCTGGTTCCTCAGCGAACAGGAGATCACGGACTCCCGCGGTGGAGACCCCCGCGACGACATGGCCGTGTACACCACAGGCAACGATGTGAGTACGTTCGCAGCGACAAACGAGTTTTTCACAGCAGCGTACGACGACATTGCCGCTACCGACGCTGGAGACCGAGTGATGCTCACAGCATGGAGCACGGACCTGGTGCCGTTCGAGCCAGACGTGGACCCGTCGGGGGCCATCTCGGGCTTTCACGCCGTTTTTGCCGGGGCCGTGGAACGTGGCGCGGATGTGAAGATCCTGGGCTGGGCGAACCTCCTGGAGGCGTCGCAGAATGTGGCTGTCCGTGACAACATCAACGCCATTCCCGCGTCCACGGTGGATGCTGCCAACGCGTTGTTCGTCTTTGACGACCGCGTGCGCACTACCACCTCGTCACACCACCAGAAGTCGATGATTATCGCAAGTGGCAGCTCCACTGACGCTGGCGAGCAGCCGATCGCCTATGTCGGTGGCATCGACATCACCTCGGACCGGTGGGACACCTTGTACCACAACGTGACGGCCATTCGCGATGCTGGCGGTATTACGGCCGACTACAACGGCTGGCTGGACGGCCATTTGCGCATCCACGGACCGGCAGCCAAGGATGTGGCGGCCAACTTTCTCGCGCGGTGGAACTCAGACTACATGCCCACCACTGGTCTTGTCGACGATGTGCTCGACTTTGAGAACCCTGTCTACCAGGATCTCGAGATGCTGGACTACGCCAGTAGCAACTCGAGCTCGAGCCTTGGTAGCGACAGCGTGCAGATCGTTCGCACCTTTAGCTGCGAATACCAGCACTACAAGGAGTTTGCACCGCACGGAGAGAACTCGCTGTTCCAGGCGCGCATCAAGGCGCTGAAGGAGGCCAAGAACTTCATCTACATCGAGGACCAGTACTTTGTGCTGGTACCAGAGCTGTTGGACGCGATTCTGGAGGTCATGCCGACCATCCAGAGACTGATTGTGGTCGTGCAGCCTCCGGACACCACGATGAAGGCGACTGGCTACGAGAAGTACCTCTTCGACATGATTGCCCCCATCCAGCAGCTCTACCCCAACAAGTTCCAGCTCTACACCGCCAAGACGGACCGCGAGCTGTACATCCACACCAAGATTGTGATCATCGATGACGTGTACCTCTCGATCGGGTCCGCCAACTGGAACCGTCGTAGCATGACGTCCGACTCGGAGATCGGCGCCAACGTCATCGACAGCGAGACGGTGGAGTCGCCCGACGGTATCACGGTGCTCAAGGCGGCGCGCGACTACCGCATCCGCAAGTTCATGGAGAAGACGTCTCTCACTTACGAGGAGCTGGACGCCATGACCTTCATCGAGGCTGCCAACTACTTCGATACGGCGGCCGACGACAACTCTACCATCCTGGCGGACTACGGCGTGGAGGAGCAGGCGTACATGGCGGCCTTCACGGACGAAGTTCGCGAGTTGGTGGACCCTCAGGACACGTGCAGTAGCAGTAGTTCTTCAAGTGCGTAAGGCAGACCAGTGGGCCAGAGGTCGACTGGGACTGACAGATCCGTAGCCATGCAGCGTACACGGACACAAGACAGGAATCGCGTGACTAGTACCACATGTTCGTACAACAGCTCGGGAAGGTACATGTTATGACACAATACGTGCGCTGGTGCGATTCCCAGGTTCGAGAAGCGGAGAGAACCAGAAGTGAGGAAGAGAGAACAGCACGACCCTGCTGCCTGCTGGTCTTGCTGCCTGCTGCCTGCTGCTGGTCCTGCTGTCCCGGCTTCTGGCGCTGAGCGAGCTGCTTCCCCGTCTGCTGCTGCTGGCGCGTCGGACGTAGAGCACGAGCTGCACGCTGCCACCGCCCCCACAACGGCTTTTGCCTCGACACACGCAGCTCAACCCAACCCGACTTTGGAGCGGCGCATGGTGAACCGCCAGAAGAGCAAGTGCCAGCTGCGGCTGGAGGCGCGGTCGCGCGCCTGCAGCCCCAAGGCGTCCGCGGACGGCGGGTGTGGTAGTGTGCACGAGCCCGAGTCTGAATCAGCGCTCTTGGCCGTGCAGCTGGCCGTCAAGATACAGTCGCGCATCGCGCGTGCAGCCGAAGCGCGTGCGTCTCGTAACAAGCAGCGCACAGCCTGCGCACGTGCCCGGGTGCTCCACGCGCAGCGCGTGGCTCGCGAACAACGTGCTAAGCGCCGAGAGGAAACGCGCAGCTCGCGGATCTCGGCGCGTGAGAAGCTGGAGGTGGCTCGCGAACGTCGTCGCGCGCAGCTGTCGGCCCTGCAACTGCAGTGCAAGCGCCGTGTGGACCACGTGCTCACCAAGGTGGAGCTGGTGCGTGAGGACCAATTGGCTCGCGAGGAGCGCGCGCGGGCGGCGCTGGAGGGTCAGCTGGACGATGCGGCGCGTCGTCGCGAGGCGCAGACGCAGCAGCTCGTACGTCGCCTTTCGGCGCGTTGGCAGAGCGTGGAGAGCGTCAAGAGCCGCGTGGCGTGCGCCAAGTTCATCCAGCGCTGGCTGCGGCGTCACGTGGCTGCGAGGGCTACTGCGCGCGCTCTGCGGGCCGCCAGAGCCGATGTGCGCGCTGTGGGCGACTGCTGGACGCAGATGGCGGACGCACGCACCAGCTTTGAAGACAGCATGGGGCTGCTACAGCAGCGACCGTTGGTCAAGGCGGCTCAGAGCGTGCTGCGTGTGCTGCTGGCGTCCGAGAAGGAGCGGAAGCAGCCTACGAAGTCCAGTGCTAGGCCGAGTCCTGGAGGTCGAAGTAGTGTGAGCTTCCGGGTGTTGTTGATGGCAGGTATGATTGCGTGCCACCCAAAGGAGATCATGGCGGAAGACCACTCGGAGCGCCTGCTCTACGCCGCTAAAGCTATGGTGGCGGAGCTGCAACGTCTGCAGCGCTGTCTGTCTGCAGATGCGCGTGGGCGCAGTACGGCGAGGGAGCTCAAGACGCGCGTGTCGCGGCTGGACGCTCGCTTCGCTTTCTACATGGCAGCATTTACGCGCTGGAAGGCTCGCGATGCAGAGCGACTGGCGACGGAACTGTTGGCGTCGTACAGGGAGCTGCTACTGGTGCGTCAGAAGTACGCTGCGCAGGCCAGCGAAGTTCACGCGGGTGACGGCGTGCACGAACTGTTACCGCAGACGGACCGTCAACTGCGTCAGATCCACGCGGCTCTGGAGCGCGTTCTGGGTCGAGAACAAGCTGGTGAACGTGTGCAGCAGGCGAAGCAAAGTGTATTGCACGCCAGTGCTTCCACCGGCAGCGACACCAGTAACAAAAGCGACGCAACTGGCACTGGAAGCAATCAACAGAGCGAAGGCACCAACCCGAGCACGCCAACTTCATCCGGTACCAACGCATCGCCGTCCTCCGGCGCTGACGGCAACGCGTCCTCTCCTGGCGGAGACAAGGACGACGACATGCAGGACAAGGGCGAGCCGCAGTCACAGTCGCAGACGGCGCATGCGTCACCGCCTGCAGCCGCTTCAGCGCTGCTGCAAGACCGAGCGCTGGTGCACGAACTCATCCTGAACCCGGACTTCCGTGTGCCGAGTGCCAAGGAGGCCGAGTTGGCTGCTGCTGCTGCTGCGCCGCAATCGACTGCCGCGCTGGCTGTCCGCGTGCGTGAAACCATGACTCGGGCCTTCTGGGACCGCGTGGTGGCTGCTGGCGACGTGGAGACGCTACTGGCGCGCTCGGAAGAGCTGCGGACAGGCTTCCGTGATGCACTGGGTGGTGGCAAGACCGAGACGCTGAGTCCTCGTCTCTCAGCGCTGGCGGACCAGGTGGACGCTGCGCTGCACGCCGACAGTCTTCGGGAGCTCATGCAGGACCCAGCAGCCAACGTCCGAGCGCTCGAAGCACGTTGCCACGGCGTGTTGGACGCTATTGAGCGTGCGGAGGCTCCAGCGAGAGTGGAAGCCACGCGTGAGTTCCGTCGCGACTGGGCACAGCGCGTGGCAGCATCAGCCTTAGCGCCTGTGCAGCTACTGGTGGCCTTCTTGGCCTTTGCGCTGGAAAAGGTGGATGAGCTTCGTGGTGACGTACTGAACGCGCACTTGGGGCTGCTCGCTGCGTATCTGCAGCGTCACGGCGTCGAGTATGAGCAGAAGCAACTGGAGGCGCGTCTGGCTGCAGGAGGGAAGGACGGAGAGTCTGTGAGTGATCGAGTCCACGCCGTCTTCCCACTCACGTACAAGTGGCTACAGCTGGAGTTGGACACGTATCTGGCGCGTGGAGATGTGGAGGACACTGAACGGATGCTACTACAACGCTCCGACGGTCCAGCGTTCCAGCGGGTAGTGCGTGCGAGCATCTGGGCGCTGGTGGAGAAGCACGTAGACGGTTCTGCGTCACGTGTGTGGCCCGAGACGTTCGAATTGGACGTGGCACGAGTGCGTGGCTGTCGTGACGTCCTGGACCGTGTGGCGGTGGTGTCAAGTCTCCTGGCTGTTGTCCAGGAGTATGTGGCGCGTCAGGGACTCACGGCGCCTCCAGGTTTTGCTCAGGGTCTCGGCCAACGCCTGAGTACGCTACTGCGCTCCCCAGGCGTCTCGGGCATCCAACTGGCGACGCAGGCGGTGCAAGAGGCGAGGCAGTTGGAGGACGCGGCACGTGACGGGCTGGAAGCGGACCTGGAAGCGCTGGAGCGTCGACTGCAGGGCTCCTTCGCCAGCGACAACCCCGTGTTCGCGCTCTTCTTCTCTCGCGCTGCACGCGCCTTTGAAGCGCAACTGTTGCTGCCCAGGGCCACCACTGCTTCAACGTCCACTGTGGAGCTGCACGCGTCGCTGGCGCCTTTCGCGGACGAGATCTCGGAGGCGGCGGCGGCACTCGTACACCTGGCACAGCACAACCAGAGCGTGTATGCGTCTGTGTACAACTCCATGCTCAAGCGCTTGGTGGCGAGCCACGGGAGTCTGTAACTAGAGGACAAGAAGGCTGCTGAGTAGCTGGCTGCTGTCACAGCAGCTTCCTCAACGCTGACTAGAGTCTTCCTT
Organism: Halophytophthora batemanensis; assembly: GCA_023338225.1. NCBI lineage: Eukaryota > Oomycota > Peronosporomycetes > Peronosporales > Peronosporaceae > Halophytophthora > Halophytophthora batemanensis. The sequence goes on along the minus strand of JAADYK010000771.1, from coordinate 6,252 downwards.
GCATAAGAACCCCCCAATGTGTGTGTGTGTGTGTGTGGAGCGACCTGTCCTCTCTTCCGTGCATATTGAACTCTCACCTGGCTTAGTGTCGTCCTCTCTTCTTCAGGCTCGCGACTGGGAGACCAGGGCGACGCGAGACTACTTTAGGTGGACAGACGCGCGCCCGAGGCGGCCGACTCGGCGCTGTTGATGTTGTACAGGAGCTGCGCCAGCCAGCGGCTGGTGGTGGCGTCGTCCTTGAGCGGCTCGTCGAACGTGTGGTTGCGCAGCGCCTCAGGCAGACACTGGCGCAGCGCCTCCTTGGCCCTGTGGACAGCGCCCAACCCAGTCAAAAGAGCCACTAGTTAGTCGTCTGGACGAGGAGGACAATGGTGCCATGCAGGCCAAGTGGTGGACGAAATGGACGTACCTGGGATTGTCCGAGAGGCGTAGATAGCAGCGGATGATGTGCTTGAGCAGGCGTGGCGCCGGCGCGTCCACGAGCACGGCCACCATCTTGGCCAGCACGGTGCCCACGGCGTAGAAGCGCTCGGGCGTGTGGCAGATGTAGGTGAGGCCCATGTCGTCCAGCAGGATCTTCTGCACGATGAAGGTGGCCACCGTCTTGGACAGCTCGCTGCCGGCCTCCATGATGCGCAGGCAGAGCGGGATGATCTCCGTCTGGAGTAAGAAGTTGATGACGTCCGAGTCGTCGATCTACAGAGAGAAAGGAGGCATACGAGGCAGCTGGTTAATGGCCGCGCCTGGCTTGGCGGTGCGGGGCTGGACTGGCGGGTGTACCTTGACGAGGGCGCCAATGACGCCTAGACTCGTGAGGCGCAGGTACTCAAAGGGCCGGTTCTTGCTCACGGTGTTCAGGAACGGGTACAGATACAGCGGGATGTGCGCTGTCAAGCCAAGCAGACGCGGTGTGAGTCGACAGGCCGTACGAGCGAAGAGATCGCGACAAGCTCGTACCGTTGAGGAAGTGCGTGCGCGTTTCCGAGTGCGAGGCCACGCACTGCAGCAGCGCCAGCGCGTTGCACACGCGGTTGGAGGCGTGCGCCGTGAGCTGCGGCGGCGAAAGCAGCGGGTAGATGCTCACGATCTCCTGCAGCAGCGCCGCCACCGTGCCGAACGAGTGCCACAGGATGGGCGCCAGCTCCGGGAACTCCTCGCGCTTCTTGCTCAGCTCGAGCAGCGCGCTCTCGCGCTGCTCCGGCGACGACAGCTCCAGCACCAGCGGGTACAGCTGCTCGGGGCCCTCCATGGCGACGGCGATGGCGATGGCGATGGCAGGAAGTGGCGGATCTCCTTGGCTGCTTTGCTTGCGTGCTTTGCTCGAGGGCTTTGCGCAGGAAGCTTGGCACCAAGACAGCCGCAATAAACCTCCATAAGGGACTGGAGTTGGGCCATATGCTTCATCAAAGGTGTATCCACTCCGTTCGCCTTTGGACGGGATATTGCTTTGAACAATATGCCAGAGGGAAGAGTTCAACCCACTGAAAATAGTGAGGCGCTGCCATCATATTCCCACGAGGCTGTAGCCGCAGAGCGCGTGGACGCGCTGACAACCGAGTGAGAAGCGTCGGTGCTCGGCGTGCGCTCGGCGTGGAGGCCTGGGGATACACCGGACGACAAACGCAAGAAAAGGTGTCAAGGAACTCGCTACCGGCCTCAGGACGTGCAGTTTGCCACTGCTTCTCCGCACTCCTGTCGTGCAAGCCTTGATTGATGAAGTTCCTCCGACCACCGAAACGATTATGGGACGCGGGGCTCAGCCAGCGTGCATCATCAGTGATCAACATTCGCCAGGATCCTCTTCATCGGAGTGCCTCCGTCCTCATGAGCCCTAAGGACCCCAGCTCACTCCTGCGGCTATAGCGCCGTTGGAACTCGGAGTGCCACCACCACCCCACCACGTGGAGTATCGCCCGAGTCAGACTCCAATTCACCCTGCCGACCACAAAGCAGGACCCAGCCAAGTGCGACGAAAGCCAAGTGCCTCAACTCTGCCGCAGCATCGACCCCGATCAACCACGTAGTCATGCCTGCTTGTGACCCTGCTACTCGCCGAACGTCCTCTTCTTCAGCCTCCGCCGACGCATGGTCGAGAGAGCACTTCGTTCAAGTGGGAACCCCCAGCAAATTCACGCTCCGACCGCCACCGCTCACACTTGAGTGGAGCCATGTGACGCTGACAGCAGAGGTCAAGAGCCCGCAGACGAAGCAGGTGGAGACGAAGATCATCCTGAGCGATGTGAACGGTGCTGCGTGCCCCGGAGGGCTGCTGGTCATCATGGGTCCCTCAGGGGCAGGCAAGAGCTCGCTCATGGACTGCATATCCGGTCGAAAGAAGGGCAACAGTCGCATGACTGGCCGTGTCGCGGTCAACGGACGCGCGTGGTCCAAGTCGCTCAAGAAGATCACCGCCTACGTCATGCAAGATGATTTGTTCTACGAAACCATCACGGTGCACGAACACCTAGCCTTCCAGGCGAAGCTGCGCATGGGCAAGCGGTTCTCGCACACAGAGTGCGAGACGCGCGTGAGAGAAGTCATGGAGGAGCTGGGGCTCGCCAAGTGCCGTGATACGCTGATCGGCGGTTCGTCGCTGCGTGGCATTTCGGGCGGGGAGCGCAAGCGGCTCTCTTTTGCCACGGAGATCCTCACGAACCCGTCGCTGCTGTTCGTGGACGAGCCGACGTCGGGACTCGACAGCTTCATGGCCGAGACGGTGGTGCAACAGCTACAGCGAATCGCGCATGGAGACGGGCGTACCGTCATCGCCACGATCCACCAGCCGTCCTCGGAGCTCTTCGCGCTCTTTGACCGGCTGTACCTGCTGTCAGACGGTGCCTGCGTTTATGAAGGCCCAGCGTCCGACTCCGTGAACTACTTCGCGTCACTGGGTTTTGCCTGTCCAGCATACGTGAGCCCCACGGACTATTTCATGCGGCAGCTCGTGGTGGTCGACAAGGACACTGACGCCGAGGGAGTTGCACGCGTGGAAAGGTTCAAGACCGAGTGGGCAGCGCGCAGTGATCACCAAGATTCGATGGTATTACCAGTCACTACTGGGTTCGAAGACAGTGAAGATCTGCACTCCAAGAGCTCACGCATCGGTGTCCCAGGGCAGCTATACACGCTTCTGAGCCGCAATGTGCTCGGACTTGTGCGTGACCACATAAAGTTCCACGCGGAGCTGGCACAATCCCTCTTTGTCGGGCTTATCATTGGGCTGCTCTATCTGCAGGTCGAGCTGGACCAGAACAGTGTGCAGAACGTCACGGGGGCCTTCTACTTCATGCTCTTGTTCGAGGTGATGGCTGGGATTGAGCCCGTTCTGGCGTCCATGCCGCTGCAAGTTACCATGGTTCAGCGGGAATACGATGCCGGGCTGTTCCATCTTGCGTCGTGGTACGCGGCACACAACGCGGGCGACCTCCCACTGCAGTTCATGCTGCCTGTGGTCGCCTTCGTTCCGGCGTATTTGCTCATGAGCATCGGACACACCTTCCGTGTATTCGTCTACCTTCAAATCATGCTTGTCCTGGGACGCAGTACCGCTGTGGGGCTGGGCTACATGGTAAGTTGCGCTTGCCGCCGCGGTGATGTGGCCACCATTTTCGGTATGCTCCTGCTCCTGCCCATGATGCTCTTCGGTGGAGTCTTCATCGCTCCGGACAGCATGCCCGGCTACTTCTCTTGGATCAACTACGTATCGCCAGTCAAGTACACATTCGAGGCCATGATGAAGATCTTTTGGCTCGAGGTGCCCTCCATCTCATGCGACGTCGGCGAAAAGAGCTGCGTGGCGACCACGGGAGCACAGGTTCTCGTGAATTACGGCGTATCCTCTCACTCCGCGCTCCGTGACGCCTTGCTACTGATTGTGGTTAGCGTGGGCTACCGCGTGCTTGGCTTCTTTGCTCTCTGTCTCAATGTGCGCAACCGGAAGTAGGTCATGCTGAGGAGGGTCGAAGGCGCTGGAAGGCGAGAAAGTTGTCGTGTGAAGCATTGTGTGGACGAAGAGATCCCGACAAAAGCAATATGTTGAGTCTTGTTGCTCTTGGCGCTGTCGAGGATTGCGTGCAAGATCTTCTAGGAGCTACAATAGCCGGGCGAACTTCTGCCTATAAATCGGATGCACAGCAACCTGAGCAATGACTGAATGAGCAACTAAACGTGGCATAGTAGCTGTCGTGTCCACTGTGCACTGCTGTCTATTGAGGTGGCATTGCCACGCTCACTTGATTCCGAACGCCTCCATCTTATTCACGAGTCGCAGCTCCTGGAAGGCAGCGCGGATGGCCTCGCGGTAGCACAGCGGGTGTGTGCGCGCGTAGAGTTCCTGCAGCCAGGTGGCCGTCTCACCAGATTGTTTCGTGAGAGTCTGGCCACTGTTCTCCGTGAGGTAGAGCGCTTCGCTCGAGTACTTGAGCGCCATTGTGCCGAAATCCCAGGCACGGTCGTTCTCGATCTGTTGGCGACTCACCATCTCCACGACCTTGTAGAAATCCTGCGCGTCAGCCTCCTCGGCTTTGGCCACGTCAATGGATATGGACTCACCTCCGATCTTGAACTTGATCTCGCAGTCGCGGTCCACGAGGCCCGCTGTCTCGAAGCGCACATCGCGGATGCCCTTCTCACGGTAGTCGAAGCGCTTCACTATCTTGCGTGTCGTGGTGGAGCTGTCTCCGTGTAGTACCAACAGCGCGTGGTTCGTGAAAGTGAACTCCTCTTTGGTGGACTGGAGCGCGAACATGATGGCCTCGTTTGGGAGTAGGTAGGCCGCTGCTTGGCACTGGGCGAGGTCGTGCATCACATGGCACACGTCGCCCGCACCCGAAATATCACCCGCGATACCCTTCAGCATGTCGAATTCCTCGTCTGTTGTCCTGGCGCTTGGTTTGTGGCTTTGAAGTCAAAAGCGTAAATGGCAATCAATCGCAGTCTGCAGAGTCTACCTTTTGCCACTTCACCGCAGAACGGGCTTGGCATGGTCTTGACCAGACGCTCGAGACACTTTGGGTACCCTCACAACTTCGCCTCGAGAATCCAGCTCGATTGAGCGCTGATGGGATGAAAAACACGCCGCAGCTGATGGCGTGTCTATCCAGTCTAGGTGTAACACAAAGTGGATTTTCACTGGCAGCATCTGGTCGTATGTTGAGCCATTTGATCTTCATTGTGCACGACGGCAGCACTATCCATTTCTCCTAGAAGCGCGCACAAGCTAGCCTAGTAGGCGTTTTGCTGCGGCGCATTTGCCTTTCGACCATGTTCAAGGGACTCACGTCGGACCTCACCGGCTCAGCGGATATCTGCAAGACTGCGCGGAATTTCGCTAAGCTACACGCGGCGGCGTACTTGCTGCCGGACGAGGAGATCTTCTTCGCCTTCTCATCACCACAGGAGGAGTTCGCGTTCACGAACGAAGCGCTGATCGTGGCCAAGGGGGAAAACGCCACCACGACGCGCAAGCTGGTGGAACGCCGCACGTACCGGGACTGCATGCTGTCCGATGTGCAATTCGAGACTACAGGCCGAGTGGACCGCGACTGTGAGATCAAGTTTACAATCGGAGGCGACTACTACGTGTCCATCGACATTGCGCGCAAGGAGGAAGAGCTCGTCAAGGGATACTACAAGGTGTTGCTGTTGCTTCAGCGCGAGCAGCAGCGGCGTGCTCGCAGTTGGGATCACGCGCTCAAGGGGCTGCGGGACGGCTCCGAGAGCTTGAAACTGAATGCTGGGAACGACCTCGTGGCGCAAGCGTCCGCGGCATCAGCTTGGATGGGAACCCAGTTCCAAGAGCTCAACCCGCGATGCTACCGCGAAGTGATCATCCAGGCGCTGGATGAGACGGGCATGCACAAGAAATGATAGTAACACAAATTCCCATCTTTCAGAAGTGCAACGCAGAATACCAGTCCATGGTGACGGTGGCTTGCAATGCTTGCAGTTCCCACGGCTTGTACGCTCACCACGAAGAGAGATTGCCCGAGTAGGCAGCATGATTTCAAACGCTGGGTACTTTAGATAAGACTGCTCGGTTACCTTGTTCGAAGTTGCAAAGCACCCAATGCAATGGACAGAGCTGCTCATTGAAATGACTACGGTAACGTCCCCACAGACTTGCCGGACTGGACGAGCGACTGGAACACGCCGTCCTTGAGCTGAAGCAGGTTGGCCGGAGAGTCGAACTCGACCACCTGCCCGGCGTCCAGCACCAAGATCTTGTCGCTGTCCAGGATCGTCTCGATGCGG